>CAIGQZ010000348.1:1840565-1857270 GCA_903798205.1 Danio tinwini | reverse complement strand
GTGATGTTGTTAGCTTACACACTTAGACATAAAAATGACTAATGCTTTATCGTCAGTGTTGATCAGTGAATTTTCTGATCCACACACACACACACACACACACACACACACACACACACACACACACAGTTCACATTTTGGTTGATGACGTCTGTGAAACCACACAAAGAGTTATCCTGTCATTTAGTGAAGTGTACTCTGTTATCACTGCGCCTCTGTTTTCAGACAGAAGAGCTAGTGTTGCGCTAGACACTATCTGAGACCCATTGTTTCATTATATTGTTTCAAAAAAGAAACATTACGTTTTTTCGGCAGTTTACAAGTTCAGACAAGTTTACATTCACTTTATAAATTGCTAGACTGAAGTACAACGTGAAAACTAACCTAAATTAAGTTTTAGCACACATGGTTTTATGATTATGCTCATGCTAATCTAAAAGTACATATTTTGGGGCCAAAAATAAAATGTTTTTGAAAGATTTTTGAAAAATGTATTAAAGGGGTGGTCCGCTACAATATCATATTTTAAACTTTAGTTGATGTGAAATGAAGCTGTGTGAACATAAACATCATCTTTGAATGTAAGACGCTCAAAGTTCAATGCAAAGGGAGACATTAGCTGCGTCCCAAATGGCACACTATGCCCTTATGCACTATGCACTTACACACTCAACAGTATAGTATATGAATGTAGTGTCGTCCCAAATGGAACACTAATGTTTTTTTTACTAAGCGAAAGTTCAAACCGTTTCCCTGATGAGGTTTGACGGTTGCCAAATGAGTGAAAAAAATTACCAAACTATCAAATAATACCTGCTTTCACAAAATAAAGTTATCCAACATGTGCCGCCCCTTCCGCTACGCGAGCTAAGCTGCGGTCGTTGAGTGTGTGAAGTGTCCATCATTCCACACTTCATTTAACCGGGTGAATGAGTGCATCATCCGGGTAATTAAAGTGCACTTATTATTTTTAGTGATTTCAGTGTAAACGCACTACTTACACTACTTATACTACAAAATGGCGTAGAATAATGCATAAGTATGCGATTTGGGACGCACCTATTGGCATTTATAGAGTTAGCTTAGCAAATCAAAAAATACATCCGGGCTAGTGAGATCACAAGGGCTTCCAGTTACACGCATTCACCTCGCACACTCTGCACAGGGAAGGGGTGTGGCCAGAGGTGCTATTATCTAGCAGAGAAAGCTAAAATGGCGTCCATACGCTGCTATTTCCACAGAGCTTCTTCTGTTTCTGTATTTGGGATTCCAAAGGACACGACACAAAGAGAGAAGTGCTTACAGTTTCATTTTAATTATGTTCCAGAGAAGTATAAATAAGATATAGCTAGCATTTGACAAAGGAGAACTTCCAGAATCTCTCTCGGTTCAGTGGTGGATTCAGCTGAAACTCCTCAAACTGACGAAGCTGTGGATTGTGAGCCACAACCTGTAGGTGTTTTTATTTGATAAAATTGATCAACTACATGCACAGTTTTTTAGCGTTAACGGTATGTTGCAGCGAAGATGTAAACAAGGATGTAAACAAGGGTAAATGCTGTTTGGCACCGCTAACAATTTAGCTACAGATTCATATTTATTCGTCAAACCACTGTAAATACCCCAATATTTTCAGCATCGCTGCAGTGTCACTCTGTGCGGACGTAAAAGATATGAGCACATTTTATATTACTTACACATGCTTATTTTAAATATATGTGAAAGACACTTGTTAGATTTTATTTTAGAGAGCAGCTGTGAGGTTTAGCTGTGTGTTCTTAATTTTTCTGTCTGATTCAGGTAGCTAACGCTGCTAACAGCTGCTCTGACTGTGTTTTGCTTGTAGGGCTGTGACGTGGAGTCAATCCGCGAATCACAGCACATTATGTTAGCTGCCCAATCAGAGCCACTTGAGGGTGGGCCTTTCAGAGGAACTAGCAAATTTGACAGTGGTTTTCATGTTAGCTGAGTAGCTGCATATAATCAAAGTAAGAAATATGAAAAAATACTGTGAGTTTCTACAAGTGAAGCATGAGCACACATTGCGTTGCATCTTATAAACACATCCAAGCATTAAAAATACACTGTGGACCACCCCTTAAATGAATTTGATCAAACATGATGGTAAACACAATTATAATGTTTCCTATTTCTGATATAATGCATCATTAAATTAAGCAGCAGAACTGATGATAATAATAATAATCTTTCCCTCAATCCAGCCTATTAGAGGAATCGTGTGTCACTTATGATAAAAAAGTCTGTGTTGTATTACAGGAATAATTATATTTAAAACATATTTGAACAGAAATGTTCATTGTTCAAAGATATTCGTGTGCAGCTGCGCATCCCTGTGTGTTTAATAAGCAACATGTACATGCGTTTTTGGCCCGTCTATCACTATTGACTTTAGACCAGTTTTCAGTTCTAAATTGACTGTAAATTTACAAGCGCACTGCAAATTAATAATTGCAATTTACTGTAAAATTTACAGTAACTTACTGGCAATTTTGGTTGCCATTAAGACTGTAAATTAAAATGTAAAGACTGTAAAAATATACAGCACAATTGTAATTATTCATTTTGCGATTGTTTGCAATTATTAATGTGTAATATTTGTACAGTATTTTTACAGTGTCAGTTTATCCATCCATCCATCCATCTTTTTTGTTATAAAAATATAAAAACTATCATAGGATCTTTTGCTAGTCAAAAAGTTTAAAGTTAACCAGTTGAAAAATTTGAGAATAAATTTGAATAATGAGAATATAAAAAAAAATATTATTTAAATAAATAATGAGAAATAACTTTCTAGCTCTTTTTAAATCAATGGAAAAAAAGAATATATAACATAAAGCATAATAACCTGCAACATATATGAATATTAAACGAAAAAGTGAACACACAAACGCTGAGGGATATTCTCCTTTCAGATATCCATCGCAAAGCAAAACAAATACAGTTATCCAGTAAATTCCCTATTCTTCCTGGAATCCTATGAACAAACTTCAATTAGGTTTTTTTTTTAAGTGATCCAGATGCCAAAAGAGAAAAGCGGGAGGGGAAAACGGGAACAAAAGCAGAGGAAACAGATGGTTCTCATATAGAGCTGTGCGTTTGCGTGTGCCTAGACTCGGGTTTCGCTCACTCTGGGGGAATGATGGATACACACTGTCAAAACCAGTCAGGAAAAACTTTGACAAACACATGAAATGGGAATAACATTCCTCAATCCCATCAGCACAGCCTTTTGAGGACGATCCAAACCTTCTTCTACAGGAAGATGGAGATTACAAGTCTGAGGCATCACTGTCCACAGCTCACATTTCTGTTTTTTGCATATATGTAACATGCTTTAAATCAGACTGAACTTGGTTTATACATGATTCCTCATTATTTTTATATATATATATATTTATATTTATATATATATATTTTTATTTATATATATATATATATATATTTTTTTTTTTTAAGCACATATTCTGATCTCATATAGAGTTTTTCTGCATTTTTGCGGCCCACTGTAAAAAACTCTTTCATCACCCGGTACTGGGTCACAACTCGTTGGTTGGGGATCTTTGTGTTAAGGCACGTTGTTGACATGTTGCTATTTTACTGCAACTGAACTAGAACTAAAAACTGGTCTAAGTAGTTTAAAAATAGTGATAGGCAGGCCCAAAATACATGTACACATTGCTTATTAAACACACAGGGATGCGCAGCAGCACGCAAATATCTTTGAATATGCAAAATGAAAATATTTAAATGTAAAAGATTATTAATGTCTACATAAATATAAAAATCACTACCCCCTCCACGATTTTGTAGATCGTCTAGTAAACTGTTACTTTTTTGCACTTACAAAGTCTGCCTTGTAAACACAACTAGTTTTTAAGGATGTTAAGGCACATTGTTGACATGTTTCTATTTTAAGGCAACTGAGCTAGAGCTAAAAACTGGACTAAAGTGAATAGCGATAGACGGGCCTAAAACACATGCACAAGTTGCTTATTAACCACACAGTGATGTGCAGCAGCACACAAATATCTTTGAATATTCATTCATTCATTTTCTTTTCGGCTTAGTCCCTTTATTAATCTGGGGTCGCCACAGCGGAATGAACCGCCAATTTATAAAGCATTTGTTTTACGCAGCAGATGCCCTTCCAGTTGCAACCCATCTCTGGGAAACATCCATACACACCCATTCACACTCATACACTACAGACAATTTAGCTTACCCAATTTACCTGTACCGCATGTCTTTGGACTGTGGGGGAAACCGGAGCACCCGGAGGAAACCCACGCGAGCGCAGGGAGAACATGCAAACCCCAAACAGAAACGCTAACTGACCCAGCCGAGGCTCGAACCAGCGACCTTCTTGCTGTGAGGCGACAGCACTACCTACTTCTCCACTGCGTCGCCATCTTTGAATATGAAAAATGTAAATTTTTAAAATGTAAACGATTATTTTTGTCTAAATAAATATAAAAACCACTACCTCCTGCGATGACTTATTCACCCGAGGGGCTTGTGTGGAATCCGGCACATTCTGTAGATCGTCCAGTGAAGAGTTACATTTTTCCACTAACAAAGTCTGCTATGCAAACACAACTTGTTTGAAAAAGTACACAACAGTAAGTTACTGTAAATTTCACAGTAAACTGTAATTATTAATTTACAGTGTGCTTGTAAATTTACAGTCTTACTGCAACCAAAATTGCCAGTAAATTACTGTAAATTTTACAGTAAATTTATAGTGCGCTTGTTAATATAAAGTCTTATTGTCAACAAAAATTGGCAGTGACTGTAAATTTTACAGTACATTTAGAGTGCTCTTGTTAATATACAGTCTTATTGTTAGCCAAAATTGCCAGTAAATTATTGTAAATTTTACAGTAAATTTATAGTGCGCTTGTTAATATACAGTCTTATTGTCAATCAAAATTGCCAGTAAGTTACTGTAAATTTTAAAGTCAATTTAAATGGTAATTATTACATTTTACAGTAAATTAACAGTGCGCTTGTAAATTTACAGTCTTACTGGCAGATAAAATCACCAGTAAGTTACTGTAAATTTTACAGTAAATTTACAGTGCGCTTGTTAATTTACAGTCTTATTGTCAGCCAAAATTGCCAGGAAGATACTGTAAAATTTACAGTAAATTGAATTTCTTAATTTAGAGTGCGCTTATTAATTTACAGTTTTATTGTCAGCTAAATTGACAGAAAGTTACTGTAAGTTTTACAGTAAACTGAATTTCTTAATTTACAGTGTGCTTGTAAATTTACAGTCGTACTGGCAACCAAAATTGCCAATAAGTTACGGTAAATTTTACAGTCAATTTAAATGGTAATTATTACATTTTACAGTAAATTAACAGTGCGCTTGTAAATTTACAGTCTTACTGGCAGATAAAATCACCAGTGAGTTACTGTAAATTTTACAGTAAATTTACAGTGCGCTTGTTAATTTACAGTCTTATTGTCAGCCAAAATTGCCAGTAAGATACTGTAAAATTTACAGTAAACTGAACTTCTTAATTTACAGTGTGCTTGTAAATTTACAGTCGTACTGGCAACCAAAATTGCCAGTAAATTACTGTAAATTTTACAGTCAATTTAAATTGGAATTATTACATTTTACAGTAAATTTACAGTGGGCTTTTTAATTTGCAGTCTTTTACAGCAGTTTTTTTACAGTGTAGATAGAATAGTTTAATTTGCTTTCTTTAGCTTTTTTGCCCTCAATAGTAAAGAGTACAATTTTAATTAATTAATTAATTAACAATTTTTTTTGCATATTTTGTATTTTAGTGTTGAGAAATTGTCGAGGAATTTTATTGAATTTTATGTATCTGTGTGTGTAGCTTTAAGCAGCTAGCAGTGTTTTATGGACTGTTTCTTTTAATAGAAAACATCTTAGCTGAAGGAAACTGTTCTCAAGTGCTGTAATGCTGTCATTTAGTTGAACAGAAATAGATGGGGAGTTGGAAAGAAAGAGATTCAGTGATCCCGCAGGGGAAATTAAGTGGATAATGAGCTTTGATAGAAACATTAGAGCCGCCAGCTTTGATTTTGCTTAACCACTTGAACACGTGTAACAAACAAAAGGTAGAATCATTCCACCTTCACTGATATTCGTTCTGATATATTCACTGTCACATTTTAACATTTGTTTAAAAGGCATAAAAATAAATAACTTTATGATTGTGCTTGCTATAATGTGTTTTTTATTTTGAATTTTTTTAATAATAACACATTATATATATATATATATATATATATATATATATTGTACAAATCTATTAATTAACAGTTTCCATATTTTGTGATTCACAAGTGTTTTCTGTTTCTTTACAGTTGTGAATTGCATTATGGGATGTTGATCTCTGCTCTGTTGACTTTTGATGTTGAAAATTCAATTACAGTTTAACAAAGCGACTTTTATTGACATTTTAGTAGCTTGAAATAATGCAATGTATAAACCGTACTACATAGAGAAATAATAACTGTGTAAAATAACAGAAAATGTGCTGGCGGTTTATTACAAGGTGTATGAAGCACAATAAACACCAACCCAGACAATAAATCATTTTAAACTATTAAAATTTGGTTAATTTGTGTTCATAAGTCACTTTTTCAAACTTTTTAAGGTTAAAAGTTGCTGGAAGGAAGATCAAGCTCCCATAATGCAATTCAAAAGCATAAACAAATGGGGGAAAATACAAATAAAAATATGAATAACAAAGTATGGAAACCTGATAATTTACATAAATTGTTACAACGTAGTTCTCTCAAAAATAGTTTACGTGTGTGGTTAGAGATATTGAGCCCAATCATACACCCGTCGCAATGCGGCGCAAGGCGCAACGCAAATGTTTTTTGGTGGTTTCAGCTTGACGCAAGTGTCGTTTTGACGTTTTTCACCACGCTGGTCAAATAGCAAATGCATTTGCACTAATATATGCACCCATAGGCGTTCTGGTCTAAAGAGGGAGGTCTTTTAAGGCGCATTGCTGGCACGTTGCTATTTTGAGAAACTAAAATAGACTGAGCAATAGACCAGCTAAGAGGAGGTCTAAAGTCCAGCGCAGAGCGTGTTAGATGTGCGCCTCGCTTAAACATTGCTTAATACACACATGATGTACAGCAATACGCAAATATCTTTACAAATAAAAAAGAATTAAAGGATTAAAATATTACAAAAATAATTATTTTCTACATAAATATAAAAATCACTCACTCCGGGGGCTTTTTTAATTTATTCATGACAATTTGCTTTTGTATAATGTTATTATTATTAGTAGTAGTAGTATTTATTATATGCATATTTATATTTGTTTAATTAAAAACACGCTTAGATTTGTCCACCTGTCAGGTTTTAGACCATATGGGCCATAGCATGTGTATTTGGAAATAACTCACACTTTGACCACACTTCATTATTATTGTTCATTTATTCGTTTGCTGGAAATTAGAACTGAATTTAGAAATAGTTTTGAAACAAATCTTTGTGATTAACAAACTAAATTAATTATGTAGGCTAATGGAAGTCTGTGCGTACAACACGTTTCCTTATTCACGGAAGAGGGCGAAAGTGAAAGTAAAGAATGAGAAAGCTCATTCTCTCATGCTGCAGATGCTCTGTTTAACAGTTTTCTTGCTAGTGAAGCGCTCAGTTATTCCACTTACAAAGTTCGCCATGTAAATAAAATGCGCTATGGCGCGACGCAACTGACTTTTTAAAGGGAATGGGAGATGAGACTCTGATTGGTTTATTCTCAAAATACCCCCTTAACTTATTAAGAGAATAAACTCAACACTGTTAGAACGTGCACCACGGCGAGTCTTTAAAATAGCAAAAGTGTATTCTGACACGCTCTTAATGCTTTTTCGCCCTGCGCTTTGGACTTTGCGCCTAAATCATTAAAATAGGGCCCATAGTGTCTTAAATATATATAAAAAAAGTCTCCCACGGTACCTATTTTGGACTATCTACATCTTTTAAATCATACATTCAGCTTCAATTAATATAAAATAAGTCTAATTTTCTATTTTTGTGTGTTCACAAAGTTAAATAAAAATTATAAACAAATAAACTCTGCTTGCCGTAGTTTACACAGGACTGGTGGGAAATATGCATTGATACAGCTTTATTATATATGGTATGTGGTTTATTTTGATAGGTTAACTGTTTTTGTGCTGTTTAGTGCTCAGAGTATTCAGTGAGAGAGAGAGATCACATCAAATATGCAGTACGGTTCTTCCACTCACCTCTTTCAGTGGATTGTTCCCTGATTTTTGTTCTCCTCTTTCTTCCTTTTCTTTCCTTTCTTCCCAGCATCCCTTAAAGCCTTCTTTACTCTGTTCTTCCATTGTTTTCATGTCGGCTATCTTGTTTTTGCAGAGGATTTGCCTTTTAATGTCTAAAGTGGAAATAACAGCAAGCAGCATCTTCATTCTTCTTAGTGGATATAAATGTTTTTTCCGCATGGCGCTATGTTAATGTTTAAATTGCAGACTCTTGGTCAAGTGTTTCTGTATACAACGTTCACACATATAACTAATGTCACATGGTTATTTTATTGTGTATTTTTTTAAACAGAATCAAATGCTCCCTATTGCATATTTTAAACTCACTGGCCACATTATTAGGTACACCTGTCCAGCAGCTCGTTGACATAAATTTCTAATCAGCCAATCACATGGCAGCAACTCAATGCATTTAGGCATGTAAACATGTTCAAGAAGATCTGCTGCAGTTCAAACCGAGCATCAGAATGAGGAAGAAAGGTGATTTAAGTGACTTTGAACATGGCATGGTTGTTGATGCCAGACGGGCTGGTCTGAGTATTTCAGAAACTGCTGATCTACTAGGATTTTCACGCACAATTATCTCTAGGGTTTACAGAGGATGGTCTGAAAAAGAGAAAATATTTAGTGAGCGGAAGTTCTGTGGGCGCAAATGCCTTGTTGATGCCAGAGGTCAGAGGAGAATGGCCAGACTGGTTCCAGCTGATAGAAAGGCAACAGTAACTCAAATAACCACTCGTTACAACCGAGGTCTGCAGAAGAGCATCTCTGAACACACAACACGTCCAACCTTGAGGCAGATGGGCTACAGCAGCAGAAGACCACACCGGGTGCCGCTCCTGTCAGCTAAAAACAGGAAACTTATTCTTTAAGAAGCAGAAAGTTATTGTTTCAAGTTATTGAAAATTTACAATTTCCACAGGCCAAAATTAGACAATAGGAGATTGGAGAAACATTGCCTGGTCTAATGAGTCTCGATTTCTGCTCGGACATTCAGATGGTAGGGTCAGAATTTTGTGTTAACAACATGAAAGCATGGATCCATCCTGCCTTGTATCAATGGTCCAGGCTGGTGGTGGTGGTGTAATGGTGTGGGGGATATTTTCTTGGCACACTTTGGGCCCATTAGTACCAATTGAGCATTGTGTCGATGCCACAGCCTACCTAAGTATTGTTGCTGACCATGTCCATCCCTTTCTGACCACAGTGTACCCATCTTCTAATGGCTACTTCCAACAGGATAACACACCATGTCATAAAGCGTGAATCATCTCAGACTGGTTTCTTGAACATGACAATGAGTTCACTGTACTCATAAGGCCTCCACAGTCACCATATTCCAATCCAATAAAGCACCTTTGGGAAGTGGAGGAACAGGAGATTTGCATCATGGATGTGCAGCCGACAAATCTGCAGCAACTGCGTGATGCTATCATGTCAACATGGAGCAAAATCTCTGAGGAATATTTCCAGTACCTTGTTGAATCTATGCCACAAAGGATTAAGACAGTTCTGAAGGCAAAAATGGGTCAAACCTGGTACTAGTGAGGTGTACCTAATAAAGTGGCCGGTTAGTGTTCATTAATAATGCATTCTGCTTACTTTCAATTATACATTTGTTGTGTCAGATTAAGGAAAAAGACTGGAAAGTGCTTGAAATGTAGCTGCAATTCTGGAATGAGTCAATGGAGTTAAATATTTCTGTTTACCGTTACATTCTTAAACTCAAAAAACATCATATTTCATCAAGGATATATTCCTGTTTTAAATAATACAGCTCTTCTCCACCTGTTTAAGGCATTTCAGAGTTAAGACAGGAAATGCACAGAGAGTTTTAGTCTCCTTTGCAGATGTACTTTCCAGGTATTTGTGTGAGAGGCAAAGATGGCTGTTTTTTTTTTCTGCTTGGTCACTTCAAGGACGAGTTTCTTTGATTCTCGTGAAGCGTCTCATGGGATCGCGCTGGAAAACTCAATGCCAGGGTTAAGTTTAGCACAGGGCAGATACTGATGACAGGGAGAACTGATCCACAGCTTCCTCACATAATTATTAAATCATTACTATGATCTGTAAGCTATATTCATACTTCTATTTATTTTGTTTCCTGTTACGCCAGAAATTGAAGACTCAAAAAAGTGGCTTCAATTTATATCTAAAAGTAATAATTTTAAGTATCCTCAATATTTAAAACTGTGTATTTTTATCCCTAAATTATCAAGTTACACAATATATTCAGACTTATTAGTTTGTTGTCGTTTAAAAAATATATATATTGGTTAGAGAGTTATTATGATTAAGGGCCCAATAGATAATAATTTACCTGCTAACGTTCGATCCATTGAATCATTCATTCATTTTCTCACCATTTAGTCCCTTTATTCATCAGGGGTCGCCACAGCGGAATGAACCGCCAACTTATCCAGAATATGTTTTACACAGCAGATGCCCATATATATGTATACTACTTCCCCTTCTGTTAATCTTTATGTTTTGTTGTTGCTTTATGTAATTAGTGTTTAGTTTTGTCTTTTTGTGTTATTATGTGATTACAATAAATTGTGGGACCCCCTTGAAAATGGGATGGTACATCTAAATGAATAAACATCAAACAGCGTAATGCTTGATACTGAGCAAATTTTGTAGATCTAACGCAAAGTCAAACTTGACTTCTAGTTGATCATTTGGAAAAGTGGCCAGCCCAGTCACCAGACATGAACATTATTGAGTATTGGGTAAGATGAAGGAGGAGGCAATGAAGATGAATTCAAAGAATGCTTTCTTTGCCATTTCAGATGACTTTATTAATCAGTGATTTGAGAGATGTATGGATGCAGTCCTCCAAGCTCATGATGGAGTCAGACACAATATTCATTCTGTTTCCACTGCAGCATGACTTTATATTCTATACTGGACATTATTTCTGTTAAGTGACATGACTTTTGTCTAAGCAAAGTCAGACCTTACTGTCCTAATTAAATCATTAAAAATCAAGACATGATCATATTTTATTTAGCTAAAATAAGCGTAATCTAGAGGCATTTGCCTTTCATATAAGCCCCTTTTGATACCAAATAATTAACTAGAAGTCAACTTATTATTTGTTGATCCTAAAACTTGGATAGGTGACAATACTTTTGTCAGGTAGTGTATAATAAAGTACTTAGAGATACACTTTGCTTTTTTTTTTTCAAGCATCACTATATAATAGTCAGTATATAATTATAATATCCACTTTTAGGCAGATTTCTAAGGGTGATTTGCAACTAAATTCACGTAGAATGTTCCTTTTAAACACTTTTTTTGTAGCTTTGTCATGCATATGTAAATAAACAAATCAATTATTATCATAGGGTAGATGAAAATAAAATGTAAAAATAACGCTAAAACCTATAATTAGTCCATGGAAATGATTTATTATTACAGTAGTACAATATTTTTTGCATGTTTAAGCCTGTTTACAAACACCAATTTTCCAACATATAACCAATTCCTCAAAGAGTGCCAACTAGTAATGTAACGGATCACAAATCTGCAGTTCGGATCACACTACGTTTTTTAAGTCACGGATCGGACCATTTTTCGGATCAGCATAAAAGTAAGGAGACAAATGTCATTTGCTTTCCATTTATATAAAATATTACTGCAGAAAACTTTGCTTTTAACAAACAAAACTGAGAACCTGTAATGCTAATAAAAATAATCAAGAAAGAACCAGCTGAAAAAAGAAAAGTATTCAATTTGAAATACGATCTTTGCTACTGTTGCTGATAATGCTAAAGATAGAAATCTAACATCTACAACAAATCATATGTAGCTTTAATTTTTGATTCAACAATTCACACATAAAACTTCATGTTTTTTTTATAGCTACTGTAGGTGAATTATTTTTGAAAAACTATTCAGTGACCTAATTTTGATGGTTGTTTGTCGCCATCTGCTGGTTATATAATGTAATTACTTTTACCAGCGTCAAAAATTCACCAGCGTCATGTTTCATTAAACGATGATTTTAATCTTTACCATAAACATCAGTGCTTATATCTGAACTATAAACTGTTCTCGCAGCACTTCTGTGATATTTAATTAACTAACTAAAAAAAATGTGTTATAACTGGATCTCTCTCGGTGCAGATTTGAATGCAGCGCTTTGAAGGATTAATAAACATATGCAAATCATTATCATTTATCATTCATGTTGCGCGGGTTTGAACTGAGATCACGATCTTTTAATGTTTAATTGTGCAGCTTTACACTGAATGCATTAATTCGGGCTAAACAAGCAGTTACTGAAAACACATTCAATTAATGGCCTAAGAAAGCATTTAAATAGGTCCCACCACAACTTTTCCCGTCATCATTATATCTTACAGGGAAGCCAAAATGCTTTCATACACGCTATTTGCATGACACAGGAGGCGATCTCTCTGCAATGGTTGTAAATGTTAGATTAACCGACAAGTTCAAAATAAATTAATCCGCGGGTCATGTGCGTTCTGAACCGTGAGTTGTGATCCATATGGATCACAGATCAACAGTGATCTGTTTCACCCCTACTGCCAACCCAAAGCCAATTCACCAAACTGTTTGACATACACACGTGTACCGTTTTACTAACAGATTAATTAAAAGAGTGGCACAAAGTGAAAATAAAGCAGCGTTTTGAAATGACAGACAAACACATACCATGGTAAATACTACACGGTATAAACTAACTAAACGAAACATAAACGACTGCTGATTAATGGAATCAACATGAAAATCAGTCAGCATGCTATCAGTGACGTAGTTTTATTGGTAACTTTAGGAAGTTGCATGTCTGAAGCCTGGTTTATACTTCTGCATCAAGTGATCGCCGTAACCCACGGCGTATGCCTTGCGCGTAGCCGTGCATTTATACTTCTGCAAGCAGTTTCTGTTTCTCTGCAATACACTTCCGAAACGCTAGCTGGCAGTAGGTGTTTATGTTTCTCTGTGTCGAGTTTCTTCGCTGGTGCTTTGTTATTTTCTGAACACTTCCTTAATGTACAAGTGGCTCAAATTCACTCATTTTGAGGCGGGAACTGGCAGACGTTTAACAACTTTAATCATGAGGTAAACACAAAACAACAGTCTCCATCCGGAGCTCCTTTACGGGACTCCACACTTGTAAACACTCGCTGCATTGGGCGCGCGGCTCTCACCTCCGCCTACACTCGTCAGGGCTGTCAAGCCGACCAATCACAGAGCTTACGCTATGCATACGCATTACATTTTTGAGAGGTGCGCGTCAACGTTACTGACAGTTACGGCGAGGGGCTATGCGTCCACGCGTAGGCTGCGCCGTAGCGTACGCGTGCGTTGGACGCAGAAGTATAAATCGGCCTTTACTGTCCATAACTTTTACATGGACGTCCACTGAAGCTAGGCAGGGTTGCGCCCGGTCAGTACCTGGATGGGAGACCACATGGGAAAGCTAGGTTGCTGCCGGAAGTGGGGTTAGTGAGACCAGCAAGGGGCGCTCAACCTGCAGTCTGTCTGGGTCTTAACGCCCCAGTATAGTGAAGGGGACTTTATACTGCTCAGTGAGCGCCGTCTTTCGGATGAGACAGTAAACAGAGGTACTGACTCTCTGTGATTGTTAAAAATCCCAGGAAGTCCTTCTAGTAGGGGTTTAACCCTGGCACCTAGGCCAAATTTGCCCACTGGTCTCTGTCCATCATGGCCTCCTAACCATCCCCATATCATAATTGGCTTCATCACTCTGTCTCCTCTCCACCAATCAGCCGGTGTGCGGTCTGGTGCAATATGGCTGCTGTCGTGCCATCCAGGTGGATGCTGCACACTGAAGGGAGTGATTCGTTTGTGAATGAATCTCTGTTATGAACGACTCGTTCACTTAGCTGACAATAATACACGTTTTTGGCACCGCAGCATCTCGTTGTCATATTTCTTTTGCATTATTTGCTTATTTTATTCAACAAAACTAGCATAAGCCCAGTATTTAGTGCAAGTTGGTGCTTTCTTTGTCTTATAGTTAATGCAGTAAGTGTCTGTATTATCATCAATAACGTGACTTATTGAGCACAAAAGTTCATAACATAAAAACGTAAAAAACGAAATCTTACCTATGAAATGTTCTGCCTTTGTTTTCTTTGTTTGCTCATTACTACACCCGTACACAGCACTAAAGTCCAGCATCTTCACGATGGTACACGGTCTTGACTAGTGCGGTTGACTGACAGTGGTCCTTGGAGCACTGTACAAATATGGCGGCGTTATTGACCCATGCTCAGGGTCCGTATGCAATATCTAGTGTATATATCTATGGTGGTCACCAAGCATAAATCAGAGGTAAGAATTTCTCATACATGTACATCTTTTCAGTTATCAAGGGTTATAAAATATATACCAATCCTATATCAAAAGTCCAAAAAGTTAATGGTATCATGTATTTTTTGAATAGTTCAGTCAGACAGCATGCTTTCACTTTCATATTCGACATAAAACACACTTTTACTGGTAGGGATGACATCTCTACTCATCATTTTCTCTTCTTATAGCCATAAATATATATATGTATATCTATTACATATCCATAATAGACTGTGATATAGCCCGGTTTGTCCGTTCATCAGATTGTATTGCTTTCTCACTACAACTGAATTGCTGTAGAGTTTGTTTCAACCTCATTCAGGCGATCTCAGACCGATTGTTTTAGCGAATCAGAGCACGATTGCGGGTTTCACATATGCCCAAACCAACCGAGCTAACAGGGCAAACGCGCCAGGTTCTGGAACAAACATCTAAGTGTGAAAGCACCATTAAATAACATCACATCTAGGTGGTAGATTCATTCTGCCATGCAATGCACCAAACTATGATTTAAGTACATCCGCGAGTTCCGTTCTTGTTTGAGAAGCGCAGAACCGCTCCGCTGCTGTGTTTGTCCTCTGTCCTGCTGTCTTTTTTCCCATCATGCCCGCTATGTTTGGAGAGCACTCGTACTGTAAATCTCCGTGGGAAGACGGCCTCTTTGATTGCTCTCGTATCGGCAGGATTTCATGGCCTTCCCTCAGGTTTTTTCTGTGTGTTTTTGGTGAGCTCTCCTAGCTTTTTGTCTGGGGCATGTTTTCCAACCTCCTCCTTTGTGTCGCGGCCCCCTGTTCCTCCCACCCGACTGGAGGTTTTTCTTCTTCAGACTGGTGCTGGAGAGTCGAGCCAAGAGCAAATAAAGAGCTTGCAGTGTGTCTTGAGTGTGAGATGACACCCGCTCACCCACAAATCTACTGTTCAGCTCCAAACTCACACACTGACTATAAAGAGACCGTTCGCAAAAACAGGCCCAGGTCAAGCTTTAAGATGCAACAAAAAATATTACAGTAGCTATGATTCAATCTACTGATAAAAAATAAATAATAATAAATAAATAAATGTATGCTCATTTTGGATATGCACTATAAATAAATGATTGATGGAAACGCCAAAATGCGCATACAATATGTATGCCAATAACAGAGTAAGAAACGTTTTATTCGATACGAAAAAATTAGCATAAACTACGATGGAAACACTTTTACCGAACAAATTCCAGTATGTGCATTAAAAAAAGTCATGAGATTTAGTTATGAGAGATCATGTTGTGATAAAAATGTGTGTGAATGGACAAACCAGCTGGGTAAGCACACTGTAGAACATCTGAAAGGTTGTTTTGGTCATTCTAAAACGCCTTAATCTATACAGTATTAGTGTTATTATATTATTAATGACCTCCGGAATTGGCCATGGATGCATTTCCCAAACAATGACTACGTTTACATGGACACCAATAATTAGATTTTAATGCGATTAAGACAATACTCTGATTAAGAGTCGATCATGTAAACAGCGATTTTTTTTTTTTATTAATTTAATCAGATTAAGGTCATAATCGAACTAAAGAGAAATCGAATTAAGACATGTGGAGTATGCCGATTATAGTCGCATTACTGAAGAGCAGTACATACATGTAAACACCTTAATCAAACTATTACCCTCATGTAGGACTTTAAGCCGCTTTTGCGACAGGGTAGTCCACACACACACACACACACACACACACACGCACGGCTGATTGACACTCTTTGCACCTACCAAGTCAGTGCAGACCACAGACACCTGCATCGTGAAATGCGGACGTTTATTTTTCTTCCATTCAGCATACGGTATGATCTTCCATTAAAACAACACTTCCAGCAGTTCATAGTTGCATCCAATATCTTGTTTGTCACGGTGGGCTTGCATGAAATGTTCGTGAATGAAAGTCAAAGTGGCAAACTGCTGTTAAAGTCGACAAATCAAAAATGAAACACCCGAAATTACATGAAACTCCGGAGGAAATGCGGATAGCCGGTGACGTTAATCGAATTAT
>CAIGQZ010000348.1:1820772-1840165 GCA_903798205.1 Danio tinwini | reverse complement strand
TCCCTTTATTAATCTGGGGCCGCCAACTTATCCAGCATATGTTTTACACAGCAAATGCCCTTCCAGCTGCAACCCATCACTGGGAAACATCCATACACACTCAATCACACACACTATGACCAATTTAGCTTGGTTGTTAGCTTGTTGGTGAAACTGGAGCACCCGGAGGAAACCCACACAAACACAGGAAGAACATGCAAACTCCACACAGATATGCCTCGAACCAGCGACCTTTTTGCTGTAAAGTGATTGTGCTACCCACTGCGCCACAGTGCAGCCATATATATATAAATATAATATAATATATGTAATACATTTTATATATTCATTCATTCATTTTCTTTTTGGTTTAGTTCCTTTTATTAATCTGGGGTTGCCACAGCGAAATTAATTTATCCAGCATATGTTTTACGCAGAGGATGCCCTTCCAGCTGCAACCATTACTGGGAAACATCCATACAAACATTCACACACTACAGATAATTTAGCTTACTCAATTCACCTGTGTCTTTGGACTTGTGGGGTAACCGGAGTACCCGGAGGAAACCCACGTGAACACGGGGAGAACATGCAAACTCCACAGAGAAACGCCAACTGACCTAGCTGGGGCTCAAACCAGCGATCTTCTTGCTATGAGGTGATTGTGCTATCCACTGCGCCATCGTGCTGCCCACTTTAAAAATACATTTAAAAATAATAAGGGTTCACTTTTAAAATTAAAAGAATTAAACCATAGTATAGCGAGGTGCACAAGCAATTACAATTTATTACTTTAATTTTACATAATTTTAAATGTAAATGGGAAAAACACAATGTAAATAATATGGCAATTTTATTTTATAAAACAGACAAATTGCTGTAATTTGTCATTAATTATATAATACATAAAATAACAGTCAAGCTGTTAATTTACGGATATTGTTAGTAATTTTTACGGAGTTTTGAATATAATTAAAAAAACAGAAAAATACTGTATAAATAATAGTGTAATTTCCCTGTATAAATAACAAAAATGACAGTAATTTGTCTTTAATGATAAAGTACCTAAAATGAAAGTCAAACCGTTAATTTAGAGAGATTGTTTGTCATTTTACTGAGTTTTGAATATAATTTGAAATGACAAAATTTACTGTAAAAAATTTAGAGAGATTTTATGTAAATTTACGGGTTTTTTTTTACAGTGCACAGCAAAAATTCCAGTGTTAAATATACATTGTGTTTTATTTGGTGTTGTTCGTTGTTAAAACTGGAGTTTATTTTGATCCACGAGTTTAAAAGAGCGTATTAAACCGTGTTAAACTTTTAACCCAATATGCAGTGTATTTCCCACTACTGATGGGAAGTCCAGTTTTTTTACTCGAACTGGTTCTTTCAGACAGTGATCAAACCAGTATGTTTTACTTAAACTTAAAACATATCTTGTTGCATTTTAAAATGCAAAGAATTGAATGTATTCAAATTATTTCTGGAAAGATTATTGAACATTTAATAAATGAAAACAATATTTAATATATTAATATTTTAATATTTTTAACATATTTGATCACTGTTATCTGTCACACACACCAATCGATAATATAGGGAAAAAAATAATATATTAACTCTTTGAAGGGTAACACACACTCCAGTTAGATGTAAAAATAAACTTTTGCTGTGTTAAAAATGAACTCTGAGAGTAATGTACAAATGTCACACTTTAGAAAGTGCTTTTTTAACTCCAAAATGGAGGGAGTCATATGTACACGTCCATAATGATGCTCTAAACGGGGTGATAACTTATTTAGAGAAGAACCCCATCATTTCTTTGTGCAAATTATATTGTTTTACACACACACACACACACACACACACACACACACACACACACACGCATTTGAAAAAAAATCCAATATTAGTTTTGGTAAAAACATGCACTCGCTTTCCATATTAATTGAAATATATGTAAATGACACATATAGGACCGACGTTTCCTTTACAAATATTATTGAGAACATCACATATTCTATTCTAAATTAACATTAAATCACTTACAAAAGCTAATATGTATTCTAATATCATATATAAATCATATAAATAAATAAATAAATAAATAATGAAGCTATTTATCAATACATAAAATGTAATATTTATTATTTATTAGGAAATGAAAAAAATCCTACTTTAATAATAATATTAATGATGATGATGATGATTATTATTATAATAAAGTAGGATATTGTTTATTTATTTTGTGTTTTTGAAAGCTCTACTTTTACAGTTTGACACATGCAAACCACTGCAGAAATGTTCTACCCAACAGGCCCATGTCATATATAGCACAGATACTTAATAAATAACCTACTATAAATTAAAAGCATTAGCGTATGCTATGCCTTTTGTTTTCATGAGCTTTGGAGACGTAATGTAAATTCCGCTTTTAAATAATAGGTCACCTATAGCTTTCGTCAAGAGCCACGGCTGTGTTGAAAATGACACCAATGTTTTCAAAGTGCACTGCGAAGGGAGCGCCATTGCAAACATGACGATCGCTAAAACTGAACTGTAAAAAATACTTTGACAGCAAATTACACCTAAGAGAAATGAGCTTTTTTATAAAAATCATTCCGAGTTTTTTTTCTACTATTATTATTCATTATTATCATTTTTGGTCCTCTTCCTGATTTCCCAACCTCCCCTCACCTCCTCACTATTATCATTAATAGTATGACTTTTGCTCTTGTTGCCATTGTTGTCGTTGCTATTCTGACTTGTCCTCCCGTTGTCTCCTCATTGTTATTATTACAAGTATTTCTACCATTGTCATTATTCAGGTTGCTGTAGTTGTTGTTGTAGTAGTGGTAGTAGTAGTAGTAGTAGATGTAGTAGTAGTAGTAGTAGTAGTCATCATAGTAGTAGTGATTGTATTTGTAGTTGGGATTGTTGAAGTAGTAGTTGTAGTAGTTTCTGTAGTAGTAGATGTCGATGGTGTAGTGGTACCAGAAGTAGTAAAGGTGTTGGTGTAGTAGTAGTAGTAGTAGTCTGTGTAGTAGTATCAGAGGTAGTAGATGTTGTTGATGTAGATGTTGTAGTACTATTGATTACTGTAGTAGTAGGAGACGTTGTTGTAGTAGTATCAGTTGTAGTAGATGTTGTAGTAGTATCAGTTGTAGTAGATGTTGTAGTAGTATCAGTAGTTGTAGACGTAGTAGTAATAGTTGTTGTGGCTGTAGTAGCAGCTGCAATAGTTGTTGTAATATTAGTAACTTTCTGTAGTAGCAGTTGGTGTAGTACTTGTGATTTATTGTTATTGTTATTGTCAGTTATTACTGTTGTCCTTTCTCTTTACTGTCATCATTACTATCATACATTACTAGCGTTGTTGTCACTATTTACCACTGACTGGTTTCTTTCTATTTGTTTATTTATATCTATGACACTTGCTTCATTTATTGACTTTTATTGACCCTTATGTATGTACTCTGACCTGTCCACTATGTTACCTTTACATGCACACGCACACACACACACACACGCACGCACGCACGCACGCACGCACCTGCCAGTACCTGACTGTATTGTTGTTGTTTTTGTTTTTCGTTGTTGTTTTTATGTTTTATTTTCTTTGTATGATCCCAATTTGGTTACCTTTTTGCATATTCTAATAAAAAAATAATTATAATAAAAAAAAGAAACTAAGTCGACAAAAGAAGATGAATTAATGAAAAAAAAGAAAATAATCATTCCGAGTTTAAATGTTAGAATGTTCTAAATGAGTAGGGCATAGGGGGGATAAATAGGAATAGAACACAGCCAGGATCTATGTTTCAAACTACAGGTTTAGAGGTGTAGTTAAATGTTCGTTAAAAACGACAAATCAATGAACTATGTTGGTAACAACGCAACTTGCAACCTTACCTGACTAATGATGGTTTTCGGAAATGCACCCCAGAGCGTTTGTGCACCGCGTCTTCAAATGGCACCATGCGTTCATTGTGTGTCGGCATTGTTCTTCTGAGGCGCAAGTCAATTATTAAATAAGGAAAAGATTCACGCAGCTTCTCCTACCGCAGCTAATTCCGTTTTTACTGTTGATATTTGCCGTCAGTTAATCAGGCAGTGGCGATTTTTGTTTCATTGGATGTAAACGCTGCTTTATTCTCACATCTTGTATGTGATTTTCCAGTTTTGCACATAAATTTAATTTGCATCTTTGGATGGAAACATAGCTTTTGAGAGATTTCTATTGTCGCATTATTTTTCATAAGCACATTTTCTCCTCATGGTCTTTGTGGATTTATTATGTATTTGTTGTTATTGTAGATGTGATTCTCATTACATGGGCTCTATTTTATTGACCTAAATGCAAAATATGAAGCGCATGTCTCAAAAGCACTAAGAGCATGTACGACTTTCTCTATTTTAAGAAGGGGAAAAACTGTTGTAGCACCCAATACATTATCTAGAAGGGTTGTTGCTATTCTCTTAAGAGTTATGGGTGTGTTTTGTGCATAGAATGTATGAAATCAATCAGAGTCTCATCTCCCATTCCCTTAAGAGTCATTTGAGTCACACCATGGGGAGTTCACTATTATCATGGATTTTACATTTGACCATGGATTAAGGAAACAGTGGTGGATGCACTTTACTGAAGACATTCATTACATATTTAATTTCATAATTATGTTTAAGCGCAAGGATTTATTTCAAAGCTATTTCTAAATTTAAAGCAAATTAATAAATAAAAAACAAAACAAAAACAAAAAAGAGCAGAGCACATGTACATGATGATTTACAATGGAATATAAAAAGGTGCAATTAGGAGCGAGTAAGTAAATAGTCAGAAAACAAACTGGAAAGTGAAAGCAAAATAAAGCAATAAGCACAAGCAAAAGTCTGTATAATAATATAGGCAAGCTAGCCAAGGAAAACTGTAGTTGAGGTAAAAAAAAAATGTATTAATGACTGTGTTATAAAATTCGTGACATTTATTATGGCTTCATGACGATCATGTTTATGATTTATGACAAGTTTTGTTGTCTTGGTAATGTCAAGTTGTGACGACAAAGACAAAAACAACTTGTGATGTATTTGTTTATGTCGAGTCATAACGAGCAATGTCATCTTTTTATTTAAAATGTCATAACTGAGCACCTAATGACAGAAGTTATAAGCATGCATAAAATCTCATTCACATTTACGACATGTCATGCCATGATTATAAAGGTTTAATGACAGTCTGCAGAGTTATATCTTGGCACATTTCCTATTTCTGTACCTCATTTGGTAATGCAAACTTCCTTAAACAAAAACAAATATAAATATGCATATAATAAATACTACTACTGATAAAAACAAACAAATGTAAATTGTTATGAATAAACTGGCTACAACAGCCTTCATGCATTCAGCCCCATGAGGTGAAGGTGGCAAGGGAGAAGGTCAATGATAAAAAATTGAGACAATAATCATAGTTTTGACATTTTAATCCTTTGATTTTAAACCTTTAAAATATTTGTGAACTGCTGTGCATCCCTTTATGTGTAATAAGCAATGTATATACACATTTTGGACCCTCATAGGCGCATAACACTAACACTCTTTAAATAACAAATAAAAACCCTGCGACATTGACTTTAGATCAGCTTTTAGTTAGTCAGTGCCTCTGTCTATCAAAAATATTTCAAAATAGCAACGATGAACCTTAATACACCTATAAGCATTTGCTATTTAACCAAGGTGGCGCAAAACGTAAAAAAGATATCTGAAGATATCTGAAATTAACAACAAATCTACACGACTAAACTGTTAATTTCCTTGATGTGTGGGCTGTATTTCTGCACTGATATTTGTATAAAGTGTGTATAGTGAAGCTCTGGAAAGGCCAATCCTCTCTATTTGATCATGCCTGCTGTTGACTGGATGGTTCCTATGGGAACAAACACATGAGGAGACCACCAAAAAAAAAAAAAAAAAAACGGACCTGAAATTAGCAGGGAGTCAAAGGATTTTGATACTGAATCACTCCTTGTTGAACTGTGCAAATGTTGTTTCAGTCCGAATTGGAGAGCGGTAACATTGTGAAGCTCAGATTCATTATATATTTGCTCAACCTGTGTTAGTTTGTAGGGTTTGTACAGACATAAAAAACAGGAAAGTCATAGAATTTTTAAATGAAAAGTAATAGTTTTGGTTTTAGTTAAGTCTCGAAAGTGTTGTTTAGCAAATATACTTCATTAGGCTATATATTAATAGAGTATATTGGTTAAATTACTGTAGTTAAAGGAATAGTTCACCCAAAAATAAAAATTAGCTTACTAATTATTCTCCCTCAAGTGGTTCCAAACCTTAAGAAACAGAGTTTCTTTCTTCCGTTGAACACAAAAGGAGATATTTTGAAAAATGTTGGAAACCTTAAACATTGACTTGCATAATATTTGTTTTTCCTACTATGGGGGTCAATGGTTTTCCTTCTTTTTTTTTGCATTCAAAAAAAGAAAGAAACTCATAAAGGAACCACTTGAGAGAGAGTAAAGAGTGATTAAATTTCCATTTTGGGCTGAACTATCCCTTTAACATTTGCTTGATCTGATTCTCTGTATGGGATAATCTTATATTTGTTTAGTAAACTCTCGCAGTCGCAAACAAATATTAGGTTTCATAATGAAAGTATTTAAAGTGTTAGTTCGATTGAACATTGTCATTCCGAACTATTGAGGCCTTTGTTTATCTTCCAAACACAAATGAATATATTTTAGATGAAATCAGAGAGCTCCCTCATCCCCCATAGACAGCAAAGGTTCTCCACTCCAGTCTAGCAAAATACCAATCAAAACATCCTCAAAACGGACCATATGCCTTCAGTGGTTTATTCAGCAATTTGGTCTCCTCAGTGTCATGTTTATTTTGCAATATTCCATGGTCTGTTGAAATTCTTGATTCTGATTGGCTGGAGGGTGTGCATTATTTTTCGTTGAAACGCACAGGTAGTTCCAGTCAGTTTTGAAAAAAACTGAAAAACAAAATCACACAAAATAAGAGTCGACTAAATAATGCACCACACAAAATTTAGATGAGTGTAAATGTGATGATTTAGAAGCATTTTTTGACATTTAAATGAAATGTTTACATTGTTGAAAAAGAAACGAATATTAAAAAATGTCTATATTAAATGCAAAAGAGTTTTATTTGTGTATATATGCTAAGCTAAACATTTTTCAGTGTTTATTAAACTCATTTGCTCATCGTCTGATTCCTTTGAACGTCTTTAAATTTAATGTTAAGCCTTGAAGGACAAATACTTAATTTAATTCATAGGCAATATAATTCAATAAATATAATTTAATAATTCATATAAAGCATAACATTTAATAATTATTACCATAGAATTACCATCTTCACTGGACAAAATATTTAGCAAAGCCTTGTATGCATTGTAAAAAAATAAAAAGTTAAGTTAACTTTAAATTTTAAAGCAACCAGCTGCAAAGAAATTTTGAGTTTATTAAACTTCAGTGGTTGAAGTTGTGCCAAATTATTTTTTTAAGTTGACCGAAAAGGCTGATTTCAGTCAAGTATACTTTATGGAATAATTTGGCACAACTATATTAAAGTATAACAGTATTAAAAGTTCATAATATAAAAACGTAAAAAACTAAATCTTACCTATGAAATGTTCTGCCTTCGTTTTCTTTGTTTGCTCGTTACTACACCCGTACACAGCGCTAAAGTCCAGCATCTTCACGTTGGCACACGGTCTTGACTAGTACGGTTTAATGACATTTGTGCTGGGAGCACTGTACAAATATGGCGGCGCTATTGACGCATGCTCAGGGTCTGTATGCGATATCTACTGTATATATCTATGAAGCTCTACTGAGGCATGCCCCCCCTCAAAAAAAGATAAATAAATGTATATAATAAAGTTATTATTGTTATTATACAATTATTATTCTAAATTAAATTAATATGTAACTGGAAAATAATGTAAAGGCACAACTGGAGTGATATGCTAAGATCATTTAATAATTTTATTTGAATGAGATTCAATAGGCAGTTCTATAGAATACAAAAAAATATATATTTCATTATCTGTTGTCTTAGACTTGACACGTATTTTTTTCGGCGTGCATGTTAACGGAGCAGCGTGTCCGGGTCTAGCAGGAGCGGTCTGTGGGTGTGGTTTTCTGCGCACATGCAGAGATGCGTCAGTTTGCTTCAGTTTGCTTCTTGATTAAACTCGGTTGCACATTCCAGGATTACCCCTCTTAGTACATACACTTGCATATAAAGTTAATTATCACAGAGCATTTACTGGGGTACTGGCGATTTTTATTGAGGCACGTGCCCCAGTAAATTGAGTCTAGCGTCGCCCTTGTTCGGACCAAAGCAATCAGTGTGATGTGAAAGCGGCCCAAAGGAGGCACAATGTATCATTTTTTGCCTTTGGTCTGGACCAAATAAAGCGAACTACAGATGTGAAAGCACCCTTAGAGTACATGTAGGGTCTCGGTCAT
This sequence comes from Danio tinwini, assembly GCA_903798205.1. Classification (NCBI taxonomy): domain Eukaryota; kingdom Metazoa; phylum Chordata; class Actinopteri; order Cypriniformes; family Danionidae; genus Danio; species Danio tinwini. Next base: position 1,831,673 of record CAIGQZ010000348.1, on the reverse strand, counting down.
GTTAATGTATGAGAGAGAACTGCAACACACATACTGTTTGCTATATGGAATGCAAAAACTTTGAAGCTCTCAAAATCATTTAGAACACAGATAGAAACGTAGAATTCCAAAGTGACGGTTTGTTACGAAACGTAAATCGTGGAAACTCTGCCCAGCTTTCGCAGTATTAAATGTGTATTACAGTACATACAGATCATCCCTCATTAGATAAGTAACACAAAAGACAGACGTGTGACTGGGAATGTGACTGGAAACACACTTCAGGTGTGACTGGGAATGTCTTAATAAATCGGATTGATGAAATCGCATCTTAATAGCGTAAGCAGGTATGAACAGCACGCACATGATCTCTCTCTCTCCGTCTGTCTGGCTGTCACTGCTGATTCTTCGCCTCCACGTCGTGCATTCAAATCCTTTAACGCACGGCAAGCCGTTGATTATCCATTGCTTATAAGCTGCATAGATTGAACTAAATTGGTCGTAGTGTATGAGTGTGTGTGAATGAGAGAGTGTATGGGTGTTTCCCAGAAAAGGAAGGGCATCCGCTGCGTAAAAACATATGCCAGAGTAGTTGGCGGTTCATTCCGCTGTGGTGACCCCAGAAAAATCAGGGACTAAGCTGAAGAAAAATGAATGAATAAAAGATTAATAGATCATGTATTTTGCTTAAAATATTCTGTGCAAATTTGAGCTTGAAACATGACAAAGTCATGCCATGTTTTGGTTGAATTGTGTACGAACCCTTTTTCATTCATTTATGTACATGTCATGACTTTTAAAAAGACATTAGCCCTGAAGTTAGCAATGGACAGTGACGTCACACACACATGAAGCTGTTGCCAAATGGAGCAGGAATTCAGGTCATGTTTCGACTGTCAGTGTCTGTCTCAAACCCGTGAGAGCATCCCGGTGAAGTCATTGACTGTCCCACGAGAGCTCATTGTTATGTTTTTTTTTAGCACACCAACATTACGAACAGTCATCAGACCTCTGGGGTTTTATTATGGCTTGAATCACCGCGATCCAGACTACAGTTGGTCAGTTGGATATAAAACAGTGCTGGAAAAGATTATGATCTGCTCCCTCAAACCACATCCAGACAAGTCATGCTGACACGTTTGTAGTGTAAACATAAATGTGACTTAAGGCTTAACGTACACATGAAAACAAAGTGAATTATATTGATTTTGTAGGTACTGCAGTTGAATTTAAATTCAGTACGTGACCCTTAGAAAAGTATGTTCTATGCAGTATGAATGTGAGCAGTATGAATGGACTACATCTGCCATTTTGCTATGATCACTTGACCTACCCACGTCAGTTGTGTCGCTTCACTCAGATGCGCACTTCAGAACCTTGCTAAAAGTAGTAAGTCATCCGGGTACTTCTCGCATACTATTTTTCGAATTCTATAATTTTGGACATACTACTCGGCTCGCATCCTGATTTTAGCGTACTATATAGTATTGAAGTATGCGGTTTCGGACACCGTCTCAGATTAGGTCTCTCTGAGATATTGGTCGTGGCTAACATACTTAACCACACCCCTCCAACCTTCAGTTTTGTTAGTATAAGTGAAAATAAGGCCCAATCCCAATTCTATTTTTGTACCCCTTCCCCTTGACCCTTACAATGGAGGGTTACAGGAAAGGGCTTTAAAACTTACCCCTAAGAATTGGGACAGCATTTCAACACCTGCACACGTTATCATTTGTCATCGCGATCTCTTGCCTCATATGAGATCAGACGATTACGACTGCTGTAGTTATTCCAGTTGTGTTATTTTCGGTTTTTATCTTTAGGAAATCACTGAAGGCGTATATTATGTTATCATAACAATATAATGTGGCAATATGATCTTAACTGTACTGTGTGTTTACACAGGGGCCACATTCATCTATGTAAACACACGAAAACAACATTAACATTATAGCAGACACTGTAAAAAGGTCATTTTCAGCCACTTGACTGCTCTGACAGGGTATTCGAGTGTCAGAATGTTGTGGGACTGCTGTAGAGGAGTTATTATTATTATTATAGATTATAGATCGTGAAATTTAGCGTTTTTTTTTTTTAAAGCATGACGTGAAACGAACGCGGTTATGAATATATTAATACATATGTTTGTTTGTCGTAAAAATTCGTAATAATGACAAAAAATACTAATTTGTGGATCTCCTTACCTCCGGGTTCAGCATAACTGCTGTTGTGGCAGGTGTATTCTGGGAAATTTTCTTTAAGCGTCCGTTTTGAGTGTGGTCCTGAAAAATCTTCGTTCGAAGGGGTGTATACCCCTTGCCCATAGCCCTACCCCTTCAAGCTAAAGAGAATTAGGACACCACTACACCACTACCCCTTGACAAGAACGCGCACAATGAGGGGTAAGGGGAAGGGCTAAGGGGTAGAATTGGGATTGGGCCTAAGTATATTTTTCATAAAAAATTATTATTATTATAACTTTTTATTTATTCATTTATTTTTTTTCAGTGGAGCAAATAAAATAAACTTACTTTAAACTGAACTTTTGATTATTTTAGGCAGATTATTTAGCTTGTTTTAAGAAAAAAAAACCTCTTGATTTTGACTTTATTTCTGAAAACAAAACAATAGTTTTTCTTGTCTAGAAAATGCTTCATGATTTAGGAAATTTTTCGATATTTGTATTAGAAACAAGACCACACAAATCTTAAGTGAAGCACTGTTGCAGTGCAAAAAACGATTTTCTTTAAATGCACATTTCAAGGCGAATGAATGAATTGTATGGAGTATTGTGCAGAAAACATAAGAGAAAGCGAGCCACAGGCCACAGCTTCCTTAACTCAGAATACGCGGATAATACGGCTTGGCTGGAGCGCCATTTGGGTTGTTGTGTGCTCCGCAAAAAGACTTTGCAGCCTGTTGAGCTCTAACCGCCACATTCTGTGCATCTGCTGCAACTTGCCACTGCAGTATCTTTAAGCGTGAGATAACATTTGTGTTTCTACAAGTGCCCATAATTCAGCGTGTGGACAGACATTCCAGAAAAACTGGAGATAGTGCTGGAGATGGAGAGTTAAGTTTTTTTTGGATATTAGTATCATTATTGTTAGTTTTTAGGATATCTATAAGCTAGTACACACCAAAACAGTGACAATATATGTGTTTAGAAGATATAAAACAGATGTAAACATGTAAAGCTTGTAGTTTGTCACCTCATTCTTCAATTTCTTATCAAATCTTGATCAATCAAATCTCTAGTATCAGGCCCACTTCTTCTCATTTGCTTTTCATTTGATGCTCTTGAGCTCAACCATTCTCACTGGCACAATGCTATTGGCTGTTTTTTTTTAAGGGGGAGGAGCTACTCTAAGTCCTGCCCACTATTTGTTTCGGTTGAGATTACGTCAAACAGTGAATATAAAATGCAACTTTTCAATGCACTTCATGAAATCTTTAAAATAACTTCTGACAGATTTGTCTGTTTATTCAGATTTTTTTTCTTCTTGTGTTTGTTTCTTGACAGAGGGATATTTCTGGACACTATTCTGCCACGATATGATGTGAACGGCGTTCGGCCTCCCATTGGTCAAAGAACCAGGTTGAGCAAAGGAGACATCGCACAGGCACGCAAACTTTACAAGTGTCCAAGTAAGAAAATTATGGATATGTCAACTTTAAAACATTACTGGGTGTATGCTTGATTTTGTGGTATTTAAACTACACTGTTACACTGTAAACTTAAGTAAATATGTGAGAAATTAGTATTATTATTAGTAGTAGTAGTAGTTTTGTTCATTTGTACACCACATGGCATTTTGTTTTCTTTTAAGAATAAATATTACCAAATTTTTGTATTTTTTTCTAGGATGGATAGGCGACAGGAAAGTTCATACTGCATGACTTTAAAATAGGAAGAATCACAGACAACTTTGTCCAAACTACGTTTCACAGCCAAACAAACCCCTAATGACGTGTTCAGACAGCATGATTTTATTCTTGATTTTTGACTCGCCGACAGGTTTTGAGAAATCGCAGACAAATGCTTGAAATCACAGGCAAATCAGTACTCGTGCACGCGAGTGACAATCACACAGTGTGAACTATCAAAGACGCAATATGAGAGAATCGCTGGATGAGTAGGGCCAGACGGAATCTGCGGACGTTTTTTGCTATTTCTGCAGAGAATTTTGGTAAAAATCTGTGGATTTTTGCGGAATTATTTTAGGAGTATCATAACTCAAACCTTAAAATGTGAAATAAAAAATAATATCTTTTTAACTTTTATTTAATGCTTAAAATGCAAATCCAATTAGCTTAACAGTAAATAGTTAACTGTGAGTAAATAAACAGAATTAATGATGGGCTAAAAATCTGCGGAAAATCTGCGGAATTCTGCGCGCGCAGATTCCGTGTGGGCCTACCAATGAGTCGCCGATGACCGTGAGATATTTGGCATGTTTAATATCTGGAGCTGTCGGCGATGCAAATCATGCCGTGTGAATGTGTTCTGACTGAAAATAACATCGGCGATCACCTACAGCCAATGAGAGAGCAGCATTCACTAGTACGGGTACCTGCAGGCCAGCAGAAGGCTGAGGGAGAAGTTAAAAGCTTTCATTTTTAGTTTACTTGGACCCAAGAAATGGAGGAAAAACTAGTGTAAATTTGGCAGGAGCACTGTCTCTGTTTGACGTGTCATCTGATCAATATCACAAACAGGTCAAGAGCAAAAAAAAAAAGTCGAGGAGAGATTGTTAATTCTCTTCAAAAGCCAGGTGAGCAACACAAGTTTCTAAAGCTAAAGCCTTCTGCTTACATTATGTAGTTAATAACGAAAAATATATTACGTGACCTTGCGTTGTTTCCATGTCACTTCTCGCGTTTGTTTGGTTGTGAGATGTAGTTTGAACAAAGTTGTCTGTGATTCTTTCTATTTTAAAAACATGCAATGCGAACTCTCCTGTCGCTGATCCATCCTACAGTGTGAGCACAGCGCCGACAGAACACTAGCCCAGATAGTCATGCAGTGTGAAAACACCCGTGATTAATAACATCTCGGCATTAATCATAGTTCTGAAGTTCAATTTCAAACGATTTATTTTTATTTTCAAGATCTGACGTGAACTATCTGCTGCTGCTTTCAGTAGTATTGCAATAAATGTCACGTAAAATGCCTTTCAAACTCACATTATTAGCATTTAACTCTGAATAAAGCACATGAGGTGTGCATTGTAAGTGATCATTGTAAGTTTTCTGTTGTTCAGCTATCGAGTTCTATCGTATGCCCCGCCGTGAGACACACTCCTGTTGATGTTATCAATCTGGCAACCTCAGGATGGCGCCGCGGATGGCTGCCTCGGTGTGGAGCTCTTCAGTGTTTGCACTATTTCTGTTAGTCTGTCCTGTTTTATGTTTATCAAACACGATCAGTTATACCAGGGATGAGCTGCTGAACATTCGGCAGTGCACACCAACTAATCACCAACTGGATTTTGATTTCTCTGGCGTTTTGCGGAACATTGTCATCGGCGGAGCAGCTGCTTTGTGGAAGAAATACAAGACCCGGCGGCGAGGAAAAAGAGCTGGCGCGCTCGTCAGGCTGAGACAGCGCGGCTTTAGAACAGCGCTGCCTAGCATCCATCTAGCGAATCTCCGCTCGCTTCCTAACAAAATGGACGAACTACTTCTGCTCTCACGCGAAAACAAGAACTTTAACAACTCTGCTGCGCTGTGTTTCACAGAAACCTGGCTGAACGAAGCCATTCCGGACAGCGCATTACACTTACCGGACTTTCAGCTGTACAGAGCAGATCGCGATAAGGAGTCAACGGGCAAAACACGCGGTGGTGGGACATGCTTTTACATCAACAGGAGATGGTGTACGGATGTAACTGTGTTAAAGAAGATGTGCTGTCCTGATGTGGAAGCGCTTTTCATTAACTGTAAGCCGTTTTATGCACCGCGGGAGTTCTCCTCGTTCATTCTTGTCTGTGTTTACATTCCACCACAAGCACACGTGAGGACTGCGTTACAACAGCTGTCTGATCTGATCACAGAGACTGAACAACGACACCCGGACTCTGCTTTTATCATTCTCGGTGACTTTAATCAGGCAAAACTCACACACGAGCTGCCTAAATTCAAACAGCACATCACATGCCCCACCAGAGACAATAACATTTTGGATCATTGCTACACCACAATAAAGGATGCATATCGCTCTGTCGCCAGAGCAGCTTTAGGACTCTCCGACCACTGCCTGGTTCATCTTATACCAACTTACAGGCAAAAACTTAAAACTACTAAGCCAGTATTAAGGACTGTTAAGAGATGGACCAACGACACAGAGCAGGTCTTACAAGCCTGTTTTGAATGCACTGATTGGAGTGTTTTTGAAGCTGCAGCCACCAACCTAGACGAGCTCACAGAGACTGTAACATCATACATCAGTTTCTGTGAGGAGTTATGCATCCCTACCAGGACCTACTTATCATTTAACAATGATAAACCATGGTTTACACCAAAACTTAGACAGCTTCGTCATGAAAAAGAGGATGCCTACAGGAGCGGGGACAGGATTTTATACAATCAGGCCAGAAACACACTGACAAAGGAGATTGGTGTGGCCAAGAAAAGCTATGCCAAAAAGCTGCAAAACCAGTTTTCTGCCAACGACCCTGCATCAGTATGGAAAGGCCTGAAAGACATCACAAATTATAAAACGCCATCCTCCAGTATCGACTGCAACAACCATCTTGCAAACGAGCTGAATATCTTCTATTGTAGATTTGACACCTCTGACCAGACACCTCACACCCACCCGGATCATCTCCCTACACAGCCATCAACACCTCCAGCCATCTCCCTCTCACCCCCTGCACTTCAGATCAGTGAGGATAATGGGCATCAGATCCTCAGTAAACAGCCATCAACACCTCCAGCCATCTCTTTCTCCACCCCGGCACTTCAGATCAGTGAAGATAATGTGCGTCAGATCTTCAGTAAACAGAGGAGACGAAAAGCACCAGGTCCAGATGGTGTTTCACCAGCCTGTCTGAAAACTTGTGCGGACCAACTGGCTCCCATTTTCACACAGATCTTCAACAGATCACTGGAACAGCGCAAAGTTCCATCCTGCTTCAAACGCTCCACCATCATCCCAATACCAAAGAAACCAAAGATCACAGGACTCAATGACTACAGACCTGTTGCCTTAACATCTGTGGCCATGAAGTCATTCGAAAGACTGGTGCTAGCTTATCTGAAGGACATCACAGGACCTTTGCTGGACCCCCTGCAGTTTGCCTATAGAGCAAACCGGTCTGTGGATGATGCAGTCAACATGGGACTGCATTATATCCTAGAACATCTGGACAAACCAGGGAACTACGCAAGGATACTGTTTGTGGACTTCAGTTCTGCCTTTAACACCATCGTCCCATCACTGCTCGAGAACAAACTGACCCAGCTGTCTGTCCATAGCTCTGTCTGTCAATGGATCACCAGCTTTCTGACAGATAGACAACAGCTAGTCAGAATGGGCAAAATCACATCCGACAGCCGCACCATCAGCACTGGTGCCCCCCAGGGATGTGTTCTCTCCCCACTGCTCTTCTCCCTGTACACAAACGACTGCACTGCAAAAGACCCCTCCATTAAGCTCTTGAAGTTTGCGGATGACACTACTGTTATCGGCCTCATCCGGAACGGTGACGAGTCTGCATACAGACAGGAGGTGGAGCGGCTGGCTTTATGGTGCAGATACAACAACCTGGAGCTGAACACGCTCAAAACAGTGGAGATGATTGTGGACTTTAGGAGAAACCCCCCTGCACTCCCCCCACTCACCATCATGAACAGCACTGTGGCTGCAGTGGAGTCATTCAGGTTCCTGGGCACCACCATCTCTCAGGATCTGAAGTGGGACATTCACATAGACTCCATTGTAAAGAAAGCACAGCAGAGACTGTACTTCCTTCGTCAGCTGAGAAAGTTCAACCTGCCACAGGAGCTGCTCGTACAGTTCTACTCAGCTGTCATCCAATCCATCCTCTGCACTTCAATCACCGTCTGGTTCAGCTCAGCTGCCAAAACCGACCTCCGTAGACTACAGCGAATAGTCCGGACTGCTGAACGAATCACTGGCACTACCCTTCCTACACTTCAAGAACTGTACTCTTCCAGAGTGAGTAAAAGGGCTCGTAAAATCACTCTGGACGCCTCACACCCAGCACACTACCTGTTCGAACTGTTACCGTCTGGTCGGCGCTACAGAGCACCAAGCACAAAAACAGATAGACACAGGAAAAGTTTCTTTCCTCAGGCCATCTACCTCATGAACAGTTAAATATTCCCCTACTGTGCAATAAACGTGCAATACTTTCTCATACGCACTTGTACACAGCACCTTATAACCTGTATATTTACAGCATATCTGTACATACAACTCAACATCCAGATCTTTTTGACTAACTGCATCTCTGTTTAATGTTTATTGCCTTTTCTTTCTTGTATTTAATTTTGTGTTGTCACTCGTCACTTTATGTACACTGAAAGCTTCTGTTGCCAAAACAAATTCCTTGTGTGTGTGAAGCACACTTGGCAATAAAACTGATTCTGATTCTGATTCTGATTCTGAACCTGCTCTTGCGTGTGTTTTGAACCAGGAGTGCAATACCTAGTTCAACCACTGGGTGTCAAACTTTCATACTGCACCTTTAATGCGCAGGAATGTTTTTTTTTTTAACGCTCTGTGAGCCATCGTATAACTGATCTCATCTTATTAATGTGTAATGAGCTGTCCGGTTGTTAACTGGTTTTAAACAATGTCCGCTAATAACTTTTCTTTTCTTCACGTTCTAGGATGCGGAGACAGTTTGCAGGAGAGCAGCGGGAACTTTTCGTCTCCTGGTTATCCAAACGGTTATTCAGCATATATGCACTGCATTTGGAGGATTTCAGTCACGCCGGGTGAAAAGGTGATTTGATGGGCTGTTGTTGAGGAATGGGGATTTTGGTCTCCATTGTTGAGATGCACGTTCCCATGAAAAAACACTAGAATAGAGGAAACTTTTGAATGCACAAAAGGTTTTTGAGGGTGGAATATGGTTTCTTGTATCTTTAAAAATGTTTTAAGAAAGGGTTTGTTTAGGAACTGAAAGGTTCTTCGAGGAACCAAAAATGTTTCTTCTTAGGGTTTTCTACTAGAAAACACTACGGGGAGCTTTCATTTTTAAAATGAAGCTAATAATTCCAATTTTTTTGTTCATTCATTCATTTTCCTTCAGCTTAGTCCCTTAATTTATCAGGGGTCACCACAGCAGAGTGAACCGCCAACTTATCCAGCAAATGTTTTACGCAGCCTTTCCATCTGCAATCTAGTACTGGGAAATATCCAAACACTCTCACATTCATACACTACAGCCAGGTTAGTTAATCCAATTCTATAGCGCATGTGTTTGGACTGTAGGGGACTGTAGGGAAACCGGAGCACCCGGAGGAAACCCACACCAACATGGGGAAAACATGCAAACTTCATACAGAAGTGCCCAGCCAGGACTCGAACCAGCGACCTTCTTGCTGTGAGGCAGCAGTGCTAACCACTGAGTCACAGTGTCAGCCAAATTAATTTAAAGAGTGTGAATTAATTATTAAATAGTAGTGGATGACTAGGCCCACACGAAATCTGTGCGAGCAGAATTCCGCAGATTTTTAGCCCATCATTAATTCAGTTTATTTACTTACAGTTTACTATTTACTGTTAATCTAATTGGATTTGCAGTTTAAACATTAAATAAAAGTTAAAAAGATATTATTTTTATTTCACATTTTAAGGTTTTAGTTATGATACTCCTAAAATAATTCCGCAGAAATCCGCAGATTTTTACTAAAATTCTCAGCAGAAATAGCAAAAAACGTCCGCAGATTCCATCTGGCCCTATGGATGACTAATGACTTCTTAATGAATCTGACAAAACTCATTCCACACAGTTTGACATGCCATAAAGTTATAAAATAGTCCTACACATAGATATAAATATTTATTATATCTTTGAATCTGTCCAGATATGACGACTTTCACATATTTAGGTTTGCTCCAGTAACAGTTGACCATTTATTTACTTCCCAAGATCATCCTGAACTTTACATCTATGGATTTATACCGGAGTCATTTATGTTGGTACGATCACGTGGAAATCAGAGATGGATATTGGAGGAAAGCACCATTAAAAGGTTTGAGATGAACATATGATTTTTTAAAACATAAAATAGGTCAGACTAAAGCTTGATTATTCATGCCGAATTGTTTGCAGGTCGATTCTGTGGGGATAAATTACCTGATCCGATCATCTCGACAGACAGTCGCCTTTGGATTGAGTTCCGCAGCAGCAGCAACTGGGTGGGAAAAGGCTTCTCTGCTGTTTATGAAGGTAAACCACCATTAATGACTATCAAATACTGTGGGGGAAATAAGTATTGGACACATCACCATTTTTCTTAGAAAACATATTTATTTATTTATTTATTTATTTTATGTTTATTGTGAACACTCAATTGAGTACAATCATACAACATTTCAAGGTACATTTGTATCTCAATATGTGACCTTAAGTGATATACAATTTACGTACATTATTGTCAGGTGTGCTAACTATACATAATACTTAAATTTTGTTAAATTATAGAAAGAAAAATAGCATAAATTAATAAATGAATGAATTAATGAATGAATGAATGAATGAATAAATAAATGAAATTAAAGCACTATTTACATTCAGGGTAGAACGCATTTCATATTATCATTCCTTCCAGAATAATCTCAATTGACCATCTTTATTATACACATGGGGATACCACACAATATAATATGAATACATACATACACACACACACACACACACACACACACACACACACACACA
>CAIGQZ010000348.1:1771579-1781963 GCA_903798205.1 Danio tinwini | reverse complement strand
ATTCGTAAATTCAAAACACAATTCATAAATGTGCAAATCCAGTTTGTGAATTCAAAACACATTTCGTAAAATCAAAATGCAATTCGTAAATACACATCCAAATCGTAAATTCAAAACACAAATTCATAAATACGCAAATCCAATTAATTTGGGGAAATATTTGTAATTTGTACTTGTGAATTTACAAAGTGTGTTTTGAATTTTTTTATTGGATTTGCGCATTTATAAATGGTGTTTTAAATTTACGAATTTGATTTTGTAAATGTGAATTGTGCTGTGTATGTACGTATAAATTAAATTTTTGCAAACATATTATTTTTGAGACTGATCTGGCTCCATACGTGGTTTTTATGCATCAATCAAGCAAGTTCAAGCTTTTCATTCATAAAGCATTGAGCACAGTTTGAGCACGTTGTTTAACTGCTTGATTCCAATTTTACAATAACCGTTTTGATGCTTCAGGGGTTTTTCTTTCTGGAACGGCCTTCAAAGGAGGGTCAGACATCTCTCTGGCTTCATTTTAAAAAAGTATCTTAATTTGTGTTTAAAAACGAAAGTCTTCCGGGTTTAAAATGACAAGAGGGCGAATAATTGATTACGCATTTCGGTGAACTCGTTTAACTTTTTTTTTTTTGCTCCCATTATCAAAACCTCTACGTCCAAATGTGCCACAGGAAATATTTTTTTAATTAAGTCAAAAATTTTCCAAGAAACCACATGAATTAATCCAGCTAATAGTACAGAACCACAATTTTCTTCGCCCCTTTTTTCACTCTGAGGACTAAGTTAGGCTTGATTGGTTGCTTTGAACTATGAAATTGTGTTCACCCTCCTTTTTATAGTCCCGTTTAACCCTGCCGTCCAAGACCCTATTACAACAGACCCTTCGCCCTGCTTGAGACTGTAGAGTTTTCCCCTGATTTCAAGTTCTGTGAATGAGACCAACTGCACAGGTCACAGAACAGCACGATTGCAGCTTTTGGAGCCTAAGAGTTAAAGGTAAAAGGTGCAGGGACATTACTTTTGGACGAACTACAGTATACGTTTAATATACAACTAGAAAATATGGGACACTCTTCTCTCTTGTGGTTTTCAGTCTTGTGATTTCAGGATGATAAATATTGATATTTTTATTTTTGCTTTAACTAGCCCTTATATAAAATTTTAATGTACAGTAGGAGTGTGAATTAATATTAATGGGGCTTTTAGACGAGGGGGGTCCCCACCCCCAATATTAAGAATATATTAAGCTTTTTCTTTTTTAGGCTGGTTCTCTTCACTTTCCGTTTGAGAAATCACCTTCAAAACTTTGTAAAGACTTGCACCAAGATTATTGGTTTACCTCTGCAGAGTCTAGCAGACTTAAGGCTGATTTATACTTCTGCGTCAGCGCATGCGTATGCTACGGCGCAGCCTACTCGTGGACGCATAGCCCTCGCCGTGGCCGTCGACGACGTTAATGCGCACCTCTCAAAAAATGTAACACGTACGCGTAGCGCAAGCTCTGTGATTGGTTGGCTGGGTAGCGCTGACAAGTGTGGATGGAGGTGAGAGCCGCGCGCCAGATGCAGCGAGTGTTTACAAGTGTGGAGTCCCGCGAAGGAGCTCCGGATGGAGACTGTTATTTTGTGTTTACCTCATGATTAAAGTTGTTGCACGTCTGCCGGTTCCAGCCTCAAAATGAGCGAGTTTGAGCCACTCGTACATTAAGGAAGCGTTCAGAAAAAACAAACACCAGTGAAGAAACTCGACACAGAGAAACATAAACACCTACTGCCAGCTAGCGTTTCGGAAGTGTATTGCAGAGCAACAGAAACTGCTGTGGGGGGGGGGGGGGGGGGGGTGTTGGTAGGTATGACTCCCACTCTCTGAAGCCTTTTTTTGTTCTGTTGCCCACTGGAAGAAGGTTTAGAAGCATCAAATGCTCTTCTAACAGATATAAATGTACCTTTGTTCCTGAGGGAATACGGCCTCTTACAACCTTTACAACCTTACATTTTAGCAAGTTTTGAATCTATAATATATGGGTCTTTCCCAAGTTTTTTTGTATTATTTATGAAGTTAATGAAGCATGCTGGATTGTGTTTCTTTAATAACTTATTTGTTCTTTATGTGTTTGTCTAATCTAATTGCCCCTGGTGGGATAAATAAAGTTGTAAGTTCCTTTCATACATCTTAAACAAATAGATCCAAAAAATTCTAACTAGAACCTGTGTTTTCTGCTTGTATTTTAATAAAGAGAATTAGAAGCAATGTATAATGCTATTATACCCTCAGTAAGACAACAAATGTAAGTGGGGGGCTAAGACCTTTGCACAGTATTGTGTATCAGATGTTATTGTGGTACTGCCAATGGCCTTCTTAACGACTGAGAGATTTGTTTGACTTAAATGTAGAGGACAGTGCGCATTTGTCTCAATCACGTTTTGGTAACTTGCCATTTAATGCACACTTTGAATCCGACGCAACTGATAATTCACTAAGAGCAGGGGAATGTGTCCCTCGAGCGACATGAGCTTAAGTGTGCTGCCACATTAGGCCATCACAGCCCAAAATAACCCATTAGGCTTGAACGAAGCAGAAACACGCTCTTAACATCCTCCAGACTGATGCCAAATACTCTGAAATTGTATCCAATCCTTTGAGATACTGCTTTAAATTGCGCATTCTCTATATGCTGGTTTTATTCAATTCATCCGAATGATGAAAACAGTGTCCAAATCTTTTTTTCAGCAAGAAGATGGAGATAAAACAAAGCACTCTTAACTTTAACAACAACAGGAGCTGTATATAAAAAAAAAAGTCTAAAAAAATGCTCTTAAGAGTTAAACTTTGACTTAAGGCCTGTGCACACCGAGACGTTCTTTGCTTGTGTTTTCCGTCAACGTTTAACGCCTCGTGACTAAATAAACAGCGTCAATGTGATCGTGCACACCAACGCACAAAAACGCCAGACGCAAAAGCAGCATTTTTAAAAAAAACACCTCATGCTCGTTTTTTTTGTTTTGACGCGCCACATCAAAACCTTCTCCACCAATCAGATTGCACTTTTGTTCTCGTGCACGGAGCTGCTGAAGTTACAGTAAACAGCACTTGGATGCTGGAATGCGAGCGCACATTGAAGAAGATGCCCAGAGGCGATATGAACGTGGAGCTGCTTATTGCACTGGTGAACAATAATCATTTCTTCATCGCTAGAGCTGGAGCTGCTGCTAGAACCATCCATAACAACAAGCGTGTCAACTTTGTCTTCTTTCTCTGTGTTACAAACGGGTGTCAGGAGCTTAAAGTTGTGTAGCGCCATCTAACGTCAAGGAGTGATTTTGCATACTCTTCTGCTCTACGCCTGTGAAAATCGATTGGGTTTGAATCCGGAAAAACGTTTTGGAAAACGCTGACGATAAACGCAAATGAAAAGCGTCCCGGTGTGTACGAGCCTTTAAGTGTCAAAAAATTCTTAGTAAGAAGTAGGACCTTTTAAAGAGTAGGAGACTTTTATAAAAGCCACTTTTAGTAGAGTTTGAGACTGATTCTTAAGTTCTGACTTAAAGGGTCACGAAACACCAAAGCCCATTTTTTGAGCTGTTGACAGTCATTTATGTGTCTCACGCTGCTATAAACACTATTAGGACACGAATATTGCACTAAAAAGTGAAACTTGGTTGTTTTTGCATTATTTTGAGAAAATTTGTTCTTCCGGTTTGAAATTAATTTTTGAAGCTGCGTCACGGCGATTAGATACTTGTGTGTAGTCCAGTGTGAAGAGTGGAGGTCTGTATCTGCGAGTACATCGTGAAGTCTCTGAGGCTTTAATTCGAGAGAAAGACTTTGTTCAAACCAACCAGCGCGCTCTATTGTGTATGCGATGCAGCTTCATTAATATGCATGATAGCTTCGAAGACTGCTTGACCTGTTACAGTGTTCAGACGACAGAGAGACGCCACGTTGTGTTGCCAAAACAAGTAAAAGAACGAGAATTTGGAGACATGGGTCGTCAGTGTTGTGTTTATTAATGTGCTGCAACGAAGGTTTTCATTTCCCTGCTATGAGAGCGCAGCTGAACTCACATGTGGATTACAGTGCACGCGACAGAAATGCGTTTGTAAGGAACATTTTTTTACCCCAGAGCTTTTCGCATATAGAAATGATGAAATCCAGATTTGCTACTCGTCTCCTTTTAAAAGAGACATGGCTTCAGTTTGTTTTGATTGTCCTGTCGCTACAGATTTGGTAAGTGTATGTGAGATCAGTGCCCTTTGTTTGTTCATTCAGATGGCCAAATTAGTTTGTATCGTCAGCAGTGCTCTTTCAGTTTTTTGAGGCAAGACTTTGACATACATTTAGATGTTGGACTGAAGCAGCTGATATTCATTTACACTGAGGAAGGGCAGAGGGTTGCTGAAGAACTACTGAGAGATTTCAGCTGCTGTCTGGGCCTTCACTGCCGAACTACACCTCCCTTTCTTCATGTGTTCAATACGTTTTCACTGCGTCAATTAATTTTATTGCGCTTAGTTTGTAAACTATTTAGTTTTGTTTTCTTTGAATATATGGGTTTCTTTGGCTGTTACTAACATCTGGGGAAAATTTCAAGTCAACGGCACCTTTAGAAATATGTTTTCTAAGAAAGAATGGTGACAATTTCATTACTACATGTTTTGCTTACATTCTTCTCTGTGCTTCCAGCCTCCAGAAGAGATCTACTCAGCTGGCGACTCTATCGTCATTAAATTCCACTCTGATGACACCATCAACAAGAAGGGCTTCCATGTGCGCTACACCAGCACCAAGTTTCAGGACACACTCCACTCCCGTAAGAAGTGACCCCTAGTGGCCGGGAGGGGCCATACAGGGCCTAGGGGGAAGCGCAAGGGCCCCAGGGGGAGGTCCTCGCCTGTTGCTCGGAGCCCCCCGGCCGCCAGGAACACCCAGACTCGACGAACCAGCCGCAAGAACGCCAACCGCACCTCAGTAGTTCACAGGGGCTTTGGCATCCCCTACTGACTGTGAGGAGTAAAGCCATTCCGCAGTAGACCTTGTTTTTACCTTCTTTTTTTAATGATTACATTCGGGGCAAGATGTGGATTAGGGGAGGGGGGTGGAAAGTATTCAGTCGCTGGATACCAATATAGGGGTGAAATCCAAAGGGATTGTGGGAGGGTGGGAAGGGTGGGCATAGCTGATCGCCTTTTCATGAGCCGAGAGTGCATACACTAAGGAACTCCCGCAGGAGAACCAAGCGGTCAACCAAACTCAAATAGTAGGAAGCGAGAAAGGGGCATTCGGGACGCGAGTTTCCAACGTCGAGTTGAGAGATTTACTGCAGCGCTGTGGGGAAACAACCATCTCTTCTTGATTTTATTGGCATTGCTTGACCATGATGGCCACTGTGGGCCTGTTCCTGTGTCGTCACTTGAGCAAATGACACTGTATGTCAAAGAGATGCATGTGGTACAGCTTGAAGGAAATGTGGACGTGATGGTGGCACCAGCATTTGTAACTATAACCCGCTTTTTTCCTGGCCAGTAGTCCAGAAGCCCACCCCCCCGAAATGATCAATCTCCAGGAGGTTTTCCAGAAACAGTTATCATATTAAAAGACTTGTAAACTAAATCTGGCCCATGTCTGATCGATGTTAATTGCTTCTGCTTAAAAAAAACTGAATGGTATGTTGTCTATACTTCTTTTTTTTTAAGATCCTGATAATGTGCTGCCTTCCTCGTCACAAATTAGGCACAATCAAGAGAATTGACGGGCAGTCTTTTGTCCTGAAGTCCCAAGGCTGTTTTCTTTTAAATCCTAGATTTCTATCTCTTCTTTTTTAGCCTCTTTTATCGCAGTATGACAGTATGAAACCCGTGTCTAAGGACCTCAGTCAGGGTACATTCCTAAAAAGGTGGAATTACCTTTAGACCTTAAAGAGTTGCTTCGACCATAACATTTAGATTCTGTCATGGTTTACCTCCCCCTTGTGTCATTCCAGACCTGCACGACTCTCTTACCTCTGCAAAACACAAAAGAAGCCAAGAGGGGTCAGAAAAGACATAACGATAGACCCTGGTGACTTTCATTGTGCGGGCAAAAACAAATCTCTGGAAGTATTTTTCACAGAGGGAATGAAGGAAAGAAAGACATGATTTTTAGGTGAACTACCAGTTTTAGTAAAACTTTTTGTATTGGTATTAAATTGTATAGAGTTTATTTACTGAACAGTGTTATAGGCTCCTATAGTGGCAATAAAAATGATGGAGAAAACAGTAACACTTCAAGGGATGTTCATAAAGGGGTGCCATGACACGTGATGCATATGAATGAGATTTTCTGCATGCTTATGACAGCTGTCATTTTAAACGTCTTTGACAGCTTAAGATTACCAAGACAATAAAATCGGTCATAAACATAATCGTCATGAGGCCATTATAAGTGTGTTATGTATTTTTATGATCACTTTTTTTCAGTGGAACTGAATGAACATCATTAAAATGTCTCATTAAACATGTCAATACTATGTCAAGAAAAGTGCCATTAACATTTAATGACATTGACAACTTAAATTTTTAACACTGTAGTTGAGGTCAAGGAAACATTAATGACACCTTAATGCTGCGTTCACACCAGACTCTGATAAAGTGTCAAGCGCGAGGGATTTACATGTTGCCAATGCAAAGACGTGAAAAGATATCTTGTGGTGCAATTTGCGCAAATAAGGTGACGCAAATTGTGATTCACGTGAATAAATCGGCACGAGTGGAGCGTTTTGAAAAAGTTGTTGAAAAATCTTGAGTTGAAAATCTGAAGTTCAGCGGACATTTGCGCCCGCCACGTTAACCAATCAGGAGTTTGCTCTTGTAGGGGAGTGATTATGACGTATCGCCTGTTGTTTTCCCGAAGGTAAATCCTCTTACCGACACCAGACAACAGTTCCTCAAACTGGGCTTGGCTCAGTCTGAAGCACCACTGAAAGCTTTTATCATCCAGGTATAATTTCTGGAGAAGTTGAGGAACTCAGATCAGGGTGCACCTTTTGAATCAGGATCTAGTGGACTCAGACACAACGTCGAACGAATCAATGCTGTTTTTCAGCATTCCTAAAGCATATAAAGCATCTACTTTCTCCATAAAATCCATGTTAGCCATTTAGCAATAAAGCTAAAGTCACCAGGTAAACAGAAGTCCCGCCCATGACACAAATCTGCATCTATTGTGAAGTGAATTTGACGCATGAATGAAGCAAGTAAACTCAAAATGTTCAAGCGTCTATTTACGTGCAAATAGCGCAATCTAGTCGCACGTGCCGCGTCTGATGTAAACACGGCATTATAACAGCAATCATAATAGTTTCATGACAGTCATGTTTATGACAGATTTATGACATGCATTTTGACATAACGTCATCTTGCATTACAAATGACATAAGAGAGTGAATGATACAACGGCTTATGTCTTATCAACACCCCCTTCAAGTAAAGTTACCAAAAAACCCAGCCTGATCTCACGAGGAAATGTAACTATTTTGTTTTGTCAGTTTAGTGACGAAATTTAAAACGAGTTTTAAAAGGAGGCGTGGCACCCAACCCCGCCCCTAAACCAAACCATTATTGTGGCATAAACAAAATGTACTAAATTGTTCAAATGAGATCATACGAATTCATATGAATTAGCCACTAAATCAAAAAGTTACGAATTGCTGTGAGATACCGTTGAAAACCTGTATAAACGTTATGATCAAAAAGCATCAATCATTTATGCGACAAAAAAAGTAAACCTCCTCCATCAGAGTCTGGATGATTATGAGGTAAAAAATTAAGTACTTTTACTTCCTTCATGGCATTCGTCCATATAATGGGACTTGGTTTGGTCCAAAACATCACTTTGGTCCCTGTTGATTCATAGTATGGACGAAAACCAACCTCCAACACAATTTGCCTTTCGTTTTACATCGAAGTAAGAGTGGATGGAATGACATCATGGTGAGCACACCACATTTTGATAAGCAAGGCCGTTAACTTATCACATTAAATATGGCGTCAACTCTGACTGAGGTCCATTTTTTTCTCCACCTACTACGCTTTAACTCTAGAAGGGATTGTCCTTTTTACCAGTCTCCAGAAGCCCTATTGCTAGATAGATGTTGTTTTAACAGTTGGCGAGGGGAAAAAAACGCCAATACTGTACCTCAGCGTGTGGTAGAGTGGTGGGATGGTGCTATTTCAACTGCGCCCCGAGGAACTGCTCCGTCTTCATTGAAGTCCAGTGTCAGCGGGGAGCAAAACAGTGTTAGATGTGGGATAGTGCAGAGTATTGAGCTCTCCAGGGCCGATTATTAGATCTGAAGCGTTTCCAGGATCATCTTCGTGAAGTTGGCATCTCTTCTAGACTTTTTAGTCCTCCTGCCTTTCATTGATTGGTATCATCTCACACCCGTTTGCCTTCGTGGGTTTACCTAAAAGCTCTTACAAATCTCAGGTTCAGCATATCTGATTGTCGTCCCCCCCCCCCCACCCCCTACTGAATCCTTTTAAGACGGCAGATTTGAAGATTCGGGATACTGTTTTGACTTGGGTTTGATTTGCTGCGATGCCTTCTTCCGTCTTTGAATCGGTTGACCTTAAGCCACGAGTGCTGTGACCAAACGACTTGCTCAATGTATGGCCAGCAGTTTGCTCTTATATATCCTAGTTCTTCAAATCAATTCTTTGTGTGTTTGTGTGTCCTTCTGTATTCAATTTAGCATATTTGAACATCTGAACTTGTACATTTCGCTAATGGAATCGCATCCCATTGATGATTTTAATGCCAGTGTTTGTTTCTTCCTGTTGGAAAAATGGTGTTTTGTGGGCAAAACAACGACACAAAAGAGAAGTTACCTCAGCATAATAGTGTATGCTTGATCTATTCACCCTGACCGGCCTTCCCAAACAAGACTTGGTATACATGTTTATGCATTTTATCATATGTATGTATGTAAATATGTATTCATCTAAACCATAGACAACTTGACGAGAACTAATGTGTAACTGCAGGCAAAAAAAGATGCAATTTATTTATATTGTATAGTTAATTTCATCTATGTACTGCACATAGTGTTAACAAGTTCATCAAATGTTATATATATATTTTTCCTTTTGAAATGCTTTGTCACATTTTGTCTTGTAGTCTCAGGAATTATGGACTGACCGTTTAATTGAATAAAAGCCCAAATATATCAATTCAAGTCCAGTAGTTCGCCCGATATGTACGAGCGCTAATTAAACTCACCTTTAAATACTTTCAGTAATGTTTGTTTCTAATTTTAGCCGAACGCCAAAGGGAAAAGAAGTTCGTCTATATTATTTGGTGATGCTTTCTCAAGGTCTTGCGCTCACATTTAAGATTGATCGTTCTGATGACTTCTAAATAAACCGCGTATCAGTGTTGGATTTGCTGTATAACGGTTCATCAATTATGAATGGTCACCACAGTGCATTATTAATGCCTATCTACCGTTTCCAGCATTAAAAATTAAGCAGAATTGATGGGGAGAGCTAAATAAAGTTAAGTTTGAGGTGGGATAGAGGACTAGCTCGCAGAAAAAAAAAAATAAATATAGTATGACGGCGTTTATTTGACCTCAGAATTATATACACTGTTAAACACATCTGTTAATGAACATTTTTTCCCCATTTATTTACGATATTGTGAGTTTGATCTCTGCTCTGTCGAATTTTGATGTTAAAAATTCAACTCTGTTGTTTAAGAGTGACTTTTTTTTTGACGTTTTAGTAGTCTGAAATAACGTATAAGATTAATATACACAGAATTAAGGCTGTAATATAAAAGAAAACAGTGTATTAGCAGATTTTTGTACTGTCATTTACAACTCAGGCAATACATGACTTTAATAAACACAAAAATGTCAATAAAAGTCACTTTTTCAAGTCGGAGGACAGATCAAGCTCCCATAATGCAATTCAAAAGCTTGACAAAAAATGGAAATATGATGTTACCTTCATCATGAATCTTTCTGGGGCGAGGCTTGCAGAAATATCAGGGACGTTCAGCTCAAAATAAAAATCAATAATGAAATGTGTATATATTTTACAGTACGGTAATATATTACACATAACAAAACAAGAACGTTTGACCATTTTCCCATTAAAAGTACATGCTGTTTTTTGATTATTTGATTTGATTTAATTACAATTATTGTCATTTTATACTTACAGTCAAACGCAACACTCAACTTTATCAAATGAAATAAGTGTAGTTAACTCAAAATGTACTGAAAGTTAAATCTACTCATTTGAAAAGAGTGTTGTAGGTAACAAATAAATTAAATACCGCAGTACTTCATGTAGTTACCGCAGTACTATGTAGTTTACTTAAACATTGACTGAAAGTTAAT
>CAIGQZ010000348.1:1756367-1771569 GCA_903798205.1 Danio tinwini | reverse complement strand
TGTTGCAATCGGTTTCCTCAAATGGTTTGAGTTACCTTAACTTATTGGGTTTTACAGTGTATATATTTTCTACACTACGGTAATATATTACTCATAAAAACAAGCATGTTTGAAGACCTTCCTATCAAAAGTACATACTGTTTTTATTATTTTGTAAAAAAATTGTCATTTTATACTTGCACTGTCAAACGCAACACTCAACTTTATCAAATGAAATGAGTGTAGTTAACTCAAAATGTACTGAAAGTCAAATCTACTCATTTAAAAAGAGTTTCAAACTCGGTGTTGAAGGTAATGAGTTAAGTACATATCTCATTACTTTAACTCAAATGGAGTAAGTTCACATCACTCATTAGGATTAGTTTTTGAACTTTAACGGTTTGTTGCAATCGGTTTCCTCAAATGGTTTGAGTTGCCTTAACTTATTGGGTTTTACAGTGTAGCAATTTTTTTTTTATTTGCTTAGCAAAATACTTTCATTGCCTTTTTTAAATTAGAATGCATGTTGAAAGAATCAATTAATTAATTAAAAAGGAAAAAAATCAATAAAAACTATTGCAATTCAGATGTTTTTGGTTTGTTTGTGAGATCATTTAAAATGAGATAAATCTGTGTTAAATCATATCTAAAATGTTCAAATTGCAAGAAATAAAGTCAGAATAATTTTTTTTGTATGTAGAAAATTCCAGCCGATTCGAATGTTATTACTCGATTGAATGGGCATTATCAGCTGATAGATATAGGCCAGTAGTAGGCTCAGAAGGCTGTTCATCCATCCACATGGTTAATCAGCTATAGATCACATATGGCAGAAGTTAACACAAATTACATATATTATTTATAAAATGTCCCATTAATTGTATTGTATTAACGTCTACCCCTACCCCAACCCTAAACCCAACCATCACAGTACTGTAAAAACAGATCTGGAGTCGTCTCTATTGAGCAGCATGGTGGCGCAGTGGGTAGCACAATCGCCTTACAGCAAGAAGGTCACTGGTTCGAGCCCTGGCTGGGTCAGTTGGCGTTTTTGTGTAGAGTTTGCATGTTCTCCCTGCGTTCGCGTGGGTTTCCTCCGGGTGCTCCGGTTTCCCCCCACAGTCCAAACACATGCGGTACAGGTGAATTGGGTAGGCTAAATTGTCCGTAGTGTATGTGTGTGAATGAGAGTGTATGGATGTTTCCCAGTGATGGGTTGCAGCTGGAAGAGTATCCGCTGCGTAAAACATATGCTGCATAAGTTGGCGATTCATTCCGCTGTGGCAACCCCAGATTAATTAAGGGACTAAGCCAAAAAGAAAATGAATGAATGAATGGCTGAACGAAAATGATTGTTATTATATACTTAGCAACATTGTTTAAAATTATACGGTCATTGCATTTTTTTTGTTTGTCGAAAGAATTAATTACTAAATTAAATAAGAGGGGAAAAAACTACAGAATTACATTTTTTTTTTTGTGTGTGTGTGTAGAAAATACCATCCGATTCGAATGCTGTCACTCGATTGAATGGGCGTTATCAGTGGTTATTAGCTGATAGATATGGGCCAGTAGGGGCTCAGAAGGCTGCTATTATACATCCACATAGTTAATCAGCTGTAGATCACATACGGCTGTGGCCGGAAGTTAACGATAATTATTTATTAAATTTCCCATTAATTGCATTTTATTAACGTCTACCCCTACCCCGACCCTAAACCCATGACAGTACTGTAAAAACAGATCTGGAGTTACATTAAAATGTGTTAATGTAAAATGATTTTCTACATTGTTAAAAAAAAAAACTGTGTTTCTACAGTACCCGATGAAAGTCTTGTCGCCTATCCAAGTTTTAGGAGCAGCAAAGAATAAGTTGACTTCTAGTTGATCATTTGGTATCAGAAGTGGCTTATATGAAAGGCAAAGACCTCTAGATTACGCTTATTTACCAAAATAAAATATGATCATGCCTTGATTTTTAATGATTTCATTAGGACAGTAAGGTCTGACTCTGCTTAGACAAAAGTCTCATCACTGAACAGAAATAATGTCCAGTGTAGAATATAAAGTCATGCTGCAGTGGAAACAGAATGAATATTGTGTCTGACTCCATCATGAGCTTGGAGGACTGCATCCATACATCTCTGAATGACTCAAATCACTGATTAATAAAGTCATCTGGAATGATAACGAAAGCGTTCTCGCAGGACTCCCAGAGTTCATCAAGATTCTTTGAATTCATCTTCAATGCCTCCTCCTTCATCTTACCCCAGACATGCTCAATAATGTTCATGTCTGGTGACTGGGCTGGCCAATCCTGGAGCACCTTGACCTCCTTTGTTTTCAGGAACTTTGATATGGAGGCTGAAGTATGAGAAGTGGCGCTATCCTGCTGAAGAATTTGCCGTCTCCTGTGATTCGTAATGTAATGGGCAGCACAAATGTCTTGATACCTCATGCTGTTGATGTTGCCATCCACTCCGCAGATCTCTCGCACACCCCCATACTGAATGGAAACCCAAACCATGATTTTTCCTTCACCAAAACTTGACTGATTTCTGTGAGAATCTTGGGTTCATGCTGGTTCCAATAGGTCTTCTGCAGTATTAGTGATGATTGGGATGCAGATCAACAGATGATTCATCAGAAAAATCCACCTTCTGCAACTTTTCCAAATGATTAATTAGAAGTCAAGTTAATAATTGTTGCTCTTACAACTGGGATCGACGACAAGACTTTTGTCAGGTGGTGTACATTTTGTGACTTTTTGTCATGTATTTATGATTTTGAATTGCATCATGAGACCTTAATCTTTTCTCCAACAACTTGAAAAGGTGACTTTTAATGACTTCTTTTTTTAAGTAATATATTGCCTGGGTTCTAAATTACAGAACAAAAATCTGGTAATAAACTGCCAATATTTTTTTTTCTGTCATGTTAGAGCCTTAATTCTGTATATATTAATTTTATAAAGCTGATTATTTTTCCTCGTGTTTGTGTGCGTTTCCTCTGGGTGCTCCGATTTCCCCCACAGTCAAAACACATGTGTTATAGGTGAATTGGGTAAGTGAAATTGGCCATAGTGTATCAGTGTGTGTGTGTGTGTGTGTGAATGCGGGAGTGTATGGGTGTTTCCTAGTACTGGGTTGCAGCTGGAAGGGCATCTGCTGCTTAAAACATATGCCAGAATAGTTGGCAGTTCATTCCACTGTGGCGACCTCTGAAATAGAGACTAAGCCGAAGGAAAATGAATGAATGAACATTTTAAACTACTAAAATGTCAAAAAACGTCACTTAAACCGCAGGGTTGAATTTTCAACATCAAAAGTCAACAGATTAGAGATCAACATCCCATAATGCAATAAATAAATAAATAAATAAAAACTGTGATTCACTGTTAATTACCAGATATTTTGAACAGTGTATATAATTCTAAGGTCAAAAATATGGCTTTCACATTTCTTTGACATTCCTGCTTGTATTCTGTCATGTCTGGTGTGTTAATGTGTGTATATTTCTCTCAGTCAGTCTTTCAACATGAGCGTCATATTGAAGGTGAACTAAACTAAGCGCAGAGAGAGCTTTTTTTCCAGAGAGATTTTTTTTAATGGCTCAAGTGTGCTGTTATTTCCAGACCGATGGTTACCAGGTCAAAACCATCAAACTGATTGAAGGTCGCATCTGATTATTGTTACTTGTGTGTGTGTGTGTATGTGTCTATATATATATATATATATATATACTTGAAATCTAAATTATTAGCCCCCTTTCAATTATTTTTCTTTTTTAAATATTTCTCAAAAGATGTTTAACAGAGCAGGGAAATTTTCAAAGTATGTCTGATAATATTTTTTCTTCTGAAGAAAGTCTTTGTTTTATTTCGGCTAAAATAAAAGCAGTTTTTAATTTTTAAAAGTCATTTTAAGGTCAGTATTATTGAATCAATATTTTTTTTTTTTTTAGATAATCTACAGAACAAACCATTGTTATACTTGCCTAATAACCCTAACCAGCCTAGTTAACCTTAACTTTAAATGTCACATTAAGCTATAGAAGTGTCTTGAAAAATATCTAATAAAATATTATTTACTGTCATCATGGCAAAGATAAAATAAATCAGTTATTAGAGATGAGTTATTAAAACTATTATGATTATGAAATGTGTTTAAAAAAAATTCTGTTAAACAGAAATTGAGGAAAAAATAAACAGGGGGGCTAATAGTTTTGACCTCAACTGTATACACTCACAGAAATATAGGTACAAAATCTGTCACTGGGGCGATACCTTTTTAAAAGATACTTTATTGTTCCAAACATGTCTTTAAAGGTACATATTAATACCTACAAAGTACAAATCTGTACCTCATAGTACCTTAAAGGTACTAACATTCACCTGTAAAGTACAAAAGTGTATCTTTTAAAAAGGTACCGCCCCAGTGACAGATTTTGTACCTTTATTTCTGAGAGTGTATATATATATATATATATATATATATATATATATATATATATATATTATATATATTATTAGCCCCCCTGCAAAAATTTTCTCTCCAGTTTTTGTTTAAAGGCTTTTTCAACACATTTCTAATCATATTAATAACTCATTTCTAATAACTGATTTCTTTTATCTTTACCATGATGACAGCACACAATATTTTATTTTTCAAGATACTAGTATTCTATGGGATCAAACTTAGAACTAGACTTTTGCACGTTATAATTTTACACACAATGTCAAATTTTCGGTTTACGCAAATCATTTTTAATCCGCGACCACGATACATTTGGCAGGATATATTTTTTTGATTTGCTGCCAAATGTTTCACAGTCGCGGACCAAAAAATAGTGCACGTTAATCAAAACATTTACATTGCGTGTAAAATTATAACGTGCAAAAGCAAAACTAAATGCAGAATAAGAAACAATGAGGTCGCATACAGAAAGATAATGAGCGTGAATCAAAAATGAAAACACGTTTAGACAAAATCAGTTTAACCGCATTCATATTTGAATATTTAGTGTGCTTACGTTTATTTCCTCTTCACTCTTGATGCCACATTCTGCTCTTGCATTTGCAAAAGATGCAATTCGAGTTTCATTTAAATCACAGGCGGGTTTCAGAATTGTCATTAGTTCACTAGTCGAGATTGACAGTTGCTCCTTTAGCCAATCAGACGAAAGGAGAGTTGACGTCACTCCATATTTTTCGATCTGTGAACACGATACTTTACGCGGGAATTTGATCCCATAGTATTCAGCTTAAAGTGACATTCAAAGGCTTAACTAGGTTAATTAGGTTAAAGTTAGTGTAATTAGGCAAGTCATAGTATAATGATGGTTTGCTCTGTAGACAATCAAAACAAATATTGCTTAAGGGGGTGAATAATATTGACCTTAAGATGTTTTTTTTTTTTTAAACTGCTTTTATTCTAGCCGAAAAAAAAAAAAAATAACACTTTCTTCAGAAGAAAAAAAAAGATAGGAAATACTGTGAAAAATTCCATGCTCTGTTAAACATCATTTGGGAAACATTTGAAAAAGAAAAAGAAAAAACGATTCATAGGAGGGCGAATAATTTTGACTTCAACTGTATATGTATGTTTATAAAGACAGATAAATGGCAATGATCAGAAAGGATGAAGACTCAAGGGGTTAAGTGGATCCACACAGTGTGCAGAAACACGAACGCAAACAAGTGGTTTCACTGGGATTTTTTTAACAAACCACATCAGAAGCACAGTGTTTCACCTCAGGACTCGGTGTTGGGTTTGCCACAATCGAACAAAAAAAAAAAAGCCAGCATGAAAATTCACCACAGGTTTACACGTTTTATCTTACAAAAGCCCAAGACAATTCCCCTTAACATTTCACAGACACAAAACAAAAGCTCTTTTCATCATGTTTACTTGACGGATAAGTGCTCTAAGCAGCACGATCTTTACTGAAAGGCTCTTCGTTGGCTTTGGACGAATACAGAACAACATAACCTCTCACAGTAAGGTAGGAAAATGCTTGCTGATAAGAAACAGAGTGTGTTTCTGTTCATTAAAGTCAACATGAAATCAGAATGGAGGCTATTTAGCATACACGCCTGGCTGGACTGAGAGAAAATGTTTGTGATTTTGAAGAATTGGTCGCAACCTTTACTCAAAGTGAACTTTATTTGTAAACTAATTTTGAGAGGTGCACATGCTTATGATTGATCACGGCTAGTCCCGCGTTAACTAACGCATGATTCACCAATCAGCAAATTCCTAACTCATTATAAATAACCAGAGTTTCTTTAGTTATCTTTGCCTTGAAGAATCCCCCCTTCCTCCCCTACTCCTCCACAGGGTGGCCCAGTGGTTAGCACTGTTTCCTCACAGCAAGAACATCACTGGTTTAATTCAGGCCAGTTGTTGTTTCTATGCGGAGTTTACATGTTCTCCCTGTGCTCGTGTGGGTTTGCCCCGGGTTCTCCGGTGTCCTCTCACAGTCCAAAAACATGCGTTATTAGTGAATTGATCAATCTAAATTAGCACTATAGTCGAGCTCTTATATCAGCAGTATATCTCTATATAAATTTATAACTTCTCATCAGCTCTAAATGAGGGGGGAGTGCTCAAGACCTACCTGAGCACAAACTCCCCTCTCGCCCTGCAAACGGGAGGGAGCCCTGGGCTCGAGGATCTTAAGAGCTTATGGCTCTCTTCTGGGACAGCATGCCAAACTCGCTTATAATAAATCATTAGCTAAGTGTGAACTCTTGAAACATACTTGTTCAAAGTTCTTATTTAAAAAAAACTGAATCAACACAGGGCGATACGGTGGCGCAGTAGGTAGTGCTGTCACCTCACAGCAAGAAGGTTGCTGGTTCAAGCCTCGGCTGGGTCAGTGGAGTTTGCATGTTCTCCCCGCGTTCGTATGGGTATCCTCTGGGTGCTCCGGCTTCCCCCACAAGTCCAAAGACGTGGTATAGGAGAATTGGGTAAGTTAAATTGTCAGTAATGTTTAATTTTAAGAAATTATAAATTTGTGTCACTTTTTTGTCGCTGATAAGACATACAGCCAGGTACACAAAGTTCCTGTGTGACTCAGGCGAAACCTTTGGGTTTCTTCCTACCGCAGCCTAGATTTCGCTTTTAAAAAATGGCGGTCGCGTGTAATCAGTCTATACAGTCAATAGCCTCTTTAAATTGGTATGGATGCTAATTATCTTTTTACCTTTCTTA
This sequence comes from Danio tinwini, assembly GCA_903798205.1. Taxonomy (NCBI): domain Eukaryota; kingdom Metazoa; phylum Chordata; class Actinopteri; order Cypriniformes; family Danionidae; genus Danio; species Danio tinwini. Next base: position 1,764,373 of record CAIGQZ010000348.1, on the reverse strand, counting down.
TTGTGAACATGCCTTTAGAATATCTTGCTCCTTTAGTTGCTGTCCTGCTCCTCCATGCGAGATGAATTCACAGAATTCACGTTCCTCTCCCGACGCGCTGACATGAGTCCACTCCACAGTGTAAACGAAATACAAAATACCACGATATAATCAACTCTTTTAGTCACATGATAACATAAAACACCAACTCCCGACAGAGTGTGTCTTTGTCCAACATCTATCAGGACTCGCTACCTTCATGCGGACTGTTAACTATTCACATACTGGGTTTCCTAAGTTCTAACAGTGTGCAACAACATACAGTGCTCAGCATAATTGAGTACACCCCGTTATGAAAATGAATATTTTTATCCATTTGTCAGTAAATATAGGTCATATATTTTGGTGCATTTAAACAAAACATACTTATGTATGTTTTAATATTTTAGTCACCTAACATCTTTAGAAATACAACCCCAAATCAGAAAAAGTCGGGATAGTTTGGAAAATGCAAAAAAAAAAGAAAGTAGTGATTTCTAAATTTACTTTGACTTGTATTTCATTGCAGACAATGGAACATTGTAATTGTTGTAATGTTGCCATTCATTTTCACAACACTTAAAGGCGTTTAGAAACTGAAAACACCAAGTGATGAAGTGTTTCAGGTGTTATTTTGTCCCATTATTCCTGCAAACAAGTCTTAAGGTGAGCAACAGTGCAGGGTCTTTGTTGTGGCATTTTGCGCCACACATTCTCTATTAGAGACAGGTCGGGACTGCAGGAAGGCCAGTCAAGTACTTGTATCCTCTTTCTCCAAAGCCAGGACTTTGTAATGTGTGCAGAGTGTGGTTTTTGGTTGCCTTGTTGAAATTTGCATAAGCGTTCCTGGAATGAATGCAGCATATTGTGCTCCAAAATCTCTATGTGCTTTTCAGCATTAATGGTGCATCACAGAAAGGTAACTTACCTTTGAAGAACCTTGAGAAACATTGTTTTTAAACATTTCAATATTTTTTCACGCATTTGTCGGCAAACTGGCGATCCTCTGCCCATCTTTGCTCCGAAAGGACTAGACCTTTCTTAGATGCTGCTTTTGTGCCAAATCGTAATTCCAATCACTTGTTCACATCTCCTGTGTCTCATCGTTAGTTAACCAATTTACTTGATTACTAGCCCTATATTGCTCCTGTGCCAACTTTTTTTGGAATGTGTTGCAGGTCTGAATGACGTCTTGATAAAATATTTTGTGTTCATATTGTCTGCAATTTTCCCAGTGATAGGTTGCAGCTTAAAGAGCATACTCTGCGTAAAACATATGCTGGATAAGTTGGCGGTTCATACCGACAAGTCTTCGCTGAGGTCCAGCTTCCGGCGCCTAGACTGCAGCTCTGCACAAGACATTTGGCCATAGGAGAAATGGTCGTGCCAAACTGAGCCTGGATACTCTCGAGGTTTTTTTAAAAAAAAAAAATCTTCACTTTTGTCAATTGGTGAAGTTTTTTCCTCGCCGCTGTCGCCACTGGCTTGCATGGTTCGAGATCTGTAGAGCTGCGCATCGATGGAATTGCTCTTCAGTGTTTGGACTCTCAGTAGTGTTTATTAACCCACACTGACCTGAGCTAAACTGAACTGAACTTAAACTCTGAAAACTGAACTGACACTGTTTCAATTCACTATAAACTTCCATGTGAAGCTGCTTTGACACAATCTACATTGTATAAGCGCTATACAAATAAATGTGAATTGAAGTGAATTCCGCTGTGGCGACCCCAGATTAATAAAGGGACTAAGCCGAAAAGAAGATGAATGAATTGTTTGCAATGAAATACAAGTCAAATTAAATTTGGAAAAGGCTACTTTCTTTTTATTTGCGTTTTCCATATTGTTCCACATTTTTCTTATTTGGGGTTTTAGAAAGACAACACATTTAAATACATGTGTAATATTGACAAGAAAAAAAAAAAAAAAATTTCAACACAATTTTTTTGTTTCTCTTGAATTTTGCTTTTTTTAATTTTATATAGAATATTTTTTCCGAACATATAAATTTGGCTGTACTAATTTTGGCCCGTTATCATAAGTTATTTTATTAGATTAGCTCCAGATTTGGCTTCAGTACCGACCAATCTAATCAGCCTGATCTCACGAGAAAACGTAAGTATTTTACATTTTGTCAGTTTAGTGGCTAATTCGTTTCGTACGAGTTCAGTCATACGAAAATGTACCATTTTAAAAAGGAGACGTGGCACCTAACCTCCACCCCTAAACCAAACGGCCATTGAGTGATGAGCATATCGTGCTAAATTGTATGAATTAGATTGTACAAATTCACACGAATTAGCCACTAAATCAAAAATTAACGAATTGCCGTGAGATAGCGTTGAATCTAATGTATATGCACAAACATAATATTGTAAAGCTTCCTATAGAAAATATTAATTTAAATCAGAGATTTTGTGTGGGGTGAACTCATATGTTGAGCACTGTACATTCAATATTTTTTCCCTCCATGATCATGTCACTTCAACAGCAATAGAAATCCATCTTCAGGCTGAAATGTGTGCTTTTAGACCAGCATTTCGGGAGCAAACTGTGATCCAGTCCACCACAGCAGACCTCCAGAGACCGCCATGATCAAGACCACGACAGCGGCTTTGAGCACAGCTCTGGGATGCCGTGTGAAGTCGCTGGGTCCCATTGCTGCCAGTAGGGCGGTGGTGACTGTTAGCGTGAATGCGATGGAAATGGCCGTGTTAATAGCCACGATTTGACCAAATTTTGCGAAAGGCACGATGACACAAAAAAACAGAGGAATGGTTGAAATCACTGTGGTGACGGCACTGGAAACGATGGCGACTCCAACGTGATTGGCTGCTTCCAGGGTCCGACTCTGCCGTTTAATGGAGGGATCCTGCAAGACAAAAAACAGAGCCGGCTTTAGATTAATATTCACCTCATGAGAGCATGCCCTTGCTATGTTTGTTTCTGCTTCACGACACTTATTTTGGTGTCATGTTTTTAAATGTGGATGCACACGGACTTTTAACTTTCAGTCAGCCAGCTCAAGTGCTTCAGATGAGCTGTCATGCCATAATAAAATCGCCACGTTTAATATCTGATTTCTTTAAATATCTGTGATTTTTAGTGCCTGATTGATATACGATATAAAGTGGGTCTCAGACCGGACATGAAGCACTGCATTAAATGTCTTTAAAGAGTAACGAAACACCAAAACACGTTTGTTGAGATGTTGACAGACATATATGTGTCCCATGTTGCTAAAAACACTATTAGGACACATATTTCACTTAAAATTTCGAGCAAATTTGTTCTGGAGAATTTTGAAGCTACATCACAGTCATGGGATCACTCTGTAAATTTCAGCGTGGAGATTGGCTGTCTGCACCGGCCGGTAAAAGTGATATCCCTGGGGACCCACATCTCAAAGGACCTTTCCTGGACCACCAACACCTCCAGCCTGGTCAAGAAGGCTCAAAAGTGCCTCCTTTTCTTAAGGCAACTTAAGAAGAACCAACTGTCATCAGCCGTCTTGGTGAACTTCTACCGCTGCACAATAGAAAGCATCCTGACCAATTGCGTCTTATGCCGAGTTCAGACTGCATGATTTTAGCCCTGATTTTGACTCGCCGACAGGTTTTGAGAAATCGCAGACAAATGCCTGAAATCACAGGCAAATCGATGCTCGTGCACGCGAGTGACAATCACACAGTATGAACAATCAAGGACGCGATATTACAGAATTGCAGATGAGTCGCCGATGCCCGTGAGATATTTGGCATGTTTAATATCTGGAGCTGTCGGCGATGCAAATCATGCCGTGTGAATGTGTTCTGACTGAAAATAACATCGGCGATCACCTAGAGCCAATGAGAGAGCAGCATTTACTAGCGTGGTTACCTGCAGGCCAGCGGGGGGCTGGGGGACAAGCTAAAAGCGCTCATTTTTAGTTGATTTGGACTCAAGAAATGGAGAAAAAAACAAGTGTAAAATTGGCACGAGCACTCCGTCAGTTTGACGTGTCATCTGATCAATATCACAATCAGGTCGAAAAGTAAAAAAAAGTTGAGGAGAGATTGTTAATTCTCTTCAAAAGCCAGGTGAGCAGCACAAGTTTCTAAAGCTATAGCCTTCTGTTTACATTATGTAGTTAATATCGCAAAATATATTACGTGATATATATTACGTGACCTCGTGTTGTTTCCATGTCACTTCTCGCGTTTGTTTGGCTGTTAGATGTAGTTTGGACAAAGTTGTCTGTGATTAAGTCATGGAGTATGAACTCTCCTGTCGCCGATCCATCCTACAGTGTAAACACAGCGCTGACAGAACACTAGCCCAGATAATCATGCAGTGTGAAAACATCCGTGACACGACTACTTTGAAAATCATGCAGTCTGAACTCGGCATTAGTCTGGTATTGAAGCTGTTCTGTTGCGGAGCGTAAGGCACTGCAGCGGGTGGTGAAAACTGGCCAACGCATCACAGGGACCACACTGCCAGCCATAGAGGACATCCAGAGGAAACACTGTCTGCCCCGAGCACACAGTATTCTTGAAGATTCCTCTCACCCTGCTCACAAACTGATCTCTCTCCTGCCTTCCGGCAGGCGCTTCAGGCTCCCCAGAACAAAAACCAGTAGACTAAGGAACATCTTCTTCCCCAGAGCTGTCTCCCTTTTGAACTCTGCCCCCCACTGACTCTTTTGACCCCCCACACCCTCCTCATAACTTATACTCCTCATAATTACTGCATTGTCTAACATTTGCACATTTAAAAATTGCACATATTTATTGCACTGATTCATTTATTTGTACATTTGTAATTATGTACACACCCACTGTACATATACATTTGTAATTATGTTTATCTATCTGCACACTTCTGATTATTAATAGCAACCTGTACATATACCCATCTATTGTAAATCTCTGTTCATAGCTAATACAACCTGTATATAATGTTCATAGTACATCCATTAGTAAATATCACCATAGATTTTCTATAACTGCACTTTATAACTTATACCTGTATCCTGCACTTGCTGCTATTGCACTCCTGGTTAGACCTAAACTGCATTTCGTTGCCTTGTACTTGTACATGTATGATGACAATAAAGTTGAATCTAATCTAAATCTAATCTAATCATTGAGTTTTCAGCATTAATTCACGAGAAAGACTTGGTTCGAACCAATCACCCCACTCTATTGTGAATGAGTCGATGCAACTTCCTTAATATGCAGGACGTAGCTTCGAAGACTCCTTTTACCTGTTACAGTGTTCAGAGAGACGCCGCGTTGTGTTGTCAACCGTAATTCAAACAAGTAGAAGAAGAATTGTTCGGAGACATGGGTCGTCAATGTTGCGTTTATAAATGTGCCACAACAAAGGTTTTGCGATGAGAGCGCTGCTGTGTTTGGACCAACATGTGTGGATTACAGTGGTCTGCTAACATGCAACAAAAACATGTTCGTAAGGAACATTTTTTACACGAGAGCTTTTCGCATCTGGAAATGGGAAAATCCGGATTTGCCGCTCATCTTCTTAATAAGACGCGATTCCAGTTTGTGTTGATTGTCCTGTCTCTACAGATTTGGTGTGTGATCAGCGTCTTTGTTTATGCTTATCAGATGGCAAAGTTAGAATCGTCAGCAGTGCTCTTTCAGTTTTTAAAGACAAACCTTAGTCAAAATAATTTAGTTACTAAGTTTACAGTAATATCACTACGATATTATGAACTGAAAATCCTCTACTTCCACACAGCTCTCAGATCCACTGTAAACACTGCTCTCTGAATCACTGTCTATCTCCTCTGTGTTTGTGTTGCCGGTGTGTAAATCAGCTGTTTTGCACGAAATGAAACTCATGCAAACCCTTCCCTCTTTCGCCGCGCGACACTCCCACCTAAACAAAACTGGACACACCCACTTTCTTCAAACTAGACGTGTGAAAACACCCTGCTGAGATGGGGGGTTTCATGGCCCTTTAAAATATGAACATTTAATTTACTCCATTGTTTTCAATGGAGTTTCAGTGCTAGCCTGCTGCTACTGACGGTGCTTGCAATCTCTAATCTCTTGGTCAATCTCTTGGTCTTTAATCTCATTTTATGCTTCAACAACTAAATAAATGCTTAAGTCTATTTAAGTGATAGTATTTTATTTACATTACAACATTGATGCTGTAAAAGCAATCTTTTAAAAATGAAAAACCGGACCTTTCACTGGAAGTTTATCATTGGCTGAAAAACACTAGCTGGGCATTGACTGATGGTAAAGCTACAATCCTTTAATGGAAGCATTGTGAATAATGTTTAGCCCATCGTGTTTAGCAACTCTGTCAGCAATTAAATGCACAACACTTGAGAGATGTAAAGCTTGAGGAATGGCAGAATGTAGGATCAGATGTGTTTGTCTCATCAGTATGCTGACATTTCTGCTAGTCAGTGAGTATGTGTTCGCAAACAGCGGATTTTCTGCTGGAAGCTGCAGAGATCATGTTCACACTGTTTTTTTTTTTTTTTTTTTTTGTCAAGCCCAAGGTCTTTTGATTATAATATTCGTAATATTCTAGCCAGTTAGCCTAGCTTGGTTTTTGACACAAAATACAATGCTACTTGAAAAAATTGTAAACGTTTACATACAGTTGGTCAGAATTATTAGCCGCCTTGTATATATTTTTTTTCTCCAATTTCTGGTTAACGAAGAGATTTTTTTTTCAACACATTTCTAAACATAGTTTAATAACTTATTTCTAATAACTGATATCTTTTGTCCCTGATGGTTAAAGCTATAAAATAGAATTTTCTAAAAGGTATAAAGACAAATCTGGAGGCACAAAAGAAACATGGTACACCAATATAAATGAGTTCCCTGGAGCATCCCATGATTCAGTGCCTTGCTCTAGGGCACAATAGTGGAAGGAAATCCCAGCGTCTCAACAGTTCAAGTGATGTGCCTAAACTGAGATCCAACTGATCTTAAGTGTTACATGCACAGAGTACTAATAATGAGATGCTCAGTGATGTGAACATATATCATAAAAACATAACATAACATAACATAACATAACAACAACATCACATCAGATCACATCACATATAACAACATAGCAAAACATAGCATAGCATAACATAACAACTAAAACACAACATGACATAACATATAACATACCATAACATAACATATAACATAACATAACAACATATAACAAAACATAACATGACATAAAACACAACATATAACACAGCATAACATAACATTTAACATAACAACATACCATAGCATAGCATAACAAAATAAGATAACAACATAACACAACATAAAACTAAATATAACATAACATAACAGATAACAACATATAGCAACTTATAACATAACATATACAACATATAACAGCATAACAAAACACACAACATATAACAACAGCATAACAAAACACAAAAACATAATCAATTAACTTAACAAAAGTGTGATGTTGACTATACTATTCAAGTTCATTTGTATAGCGCTTTTAACAAACGGTAAAGTCATAACGTATAACATAACAACAACATAACATGATAACAACAAAATAGCATAACAACAACATAATAACAGAACAGAACATTTAACATAAGAGAACATGATAACAACATAATAACATAACAACAACATAATAACATGACATATAACATATAACATAACAAAGCATTTAACATAACATAATATAACATAACATTTAAGATAACAACATAACAGAACATAACAACAGAACATTTAAGACAACATAACATAACAACAGAACATAACAACAGAACATAACAACAGAACATTTAACATAACATAACATAACATAACATAACATAACACAACATAACATACCATAACATACCATAACAACAGAACATTTAACATAACAGAACATTTAACATAACAACATAACATAATATAACATAACATAATATAACATAACATAACATAACATAACAACAGAACATTTAACATAACATAACATAACATTTAACATAA
>CAIGQZ010000348.1:1739795-1752333 GCA_903798205.1 Danio tinwini | reverse complement strand
GACACAATATTCATTCTGTTTCCACTGCAGCATGACTTTATATTCTATACTGGACATTATTGAACGTTCAGTGATGAGACTTTAGTCTAAGCAAAGTCAGACCTTACTGTCTTAACCTGGCTAAAACCGGTTTATTATTGGTACCGATTCTCAGCTATAAGAGCCATATAACCTCACCTATAAGTTAACCATATCAACACCACCCTTTAACCAGAAACCCCTAAAAACTTAACCATAACCCAGCCTACTGTTACCTAAACAATGTGAACAATCGCTACACTGATCTTGGCCACACACCTCCCATCCACAACTGGCCCAAATGTAGTTTGCCGTCATGCATTAACACGCCAGCAGTGCCATAATGAGGCCACATTTGGGCCAAGTCTGTTTGCTATGTGGGTGTGTGTATATATATATATATATATATATATATACTGTACTTACAATCTCAATGTGCAGTAATATGCCATACCCAGAATGCTGAGCAGGATTGGCAGTAGCAGAAGTGGATGAGCTGTAAACACAGCGACCGAAGCGATGCAGATGGCCAGAGACAGCAGGAGACTGTAGAGGGCGCTCTCTACACCTGCAGAAACACACACATACACACACATTCACTGAGTCTGACTGCAGATTCATTTCTGTCATGTGCTGAGAGTGAGGTTAATGAGCACACAGCCACAGACTAATCGCGCTTCAATTGCTCATTTATTCAAGCCGAGCCATTTTTATCAGCACTGGTTTTTCTGGGCTATTTTTGCACTCTTGCCTATAATTTCCATGAAGATCTGTTTCCAGTGCTGGCAGGTCTGGAAGCCTCTTCTTAAGGCTGACGATGCAGGAAGTGATGTGAGCTGCTTCTGCAGGAAACTCTCCCATTGGAGGAAGTCAGCGTGAGTTTGAAATGAAGACTTTCCTTTGTAGGTGGTCTGAAAATAAAAGTGCATAAATAATGAATAGACGTTAAAATTAGACAATAATGCACACCTTGAGATGGATTGGAGTTACAGTGCTCCACATATATGAGTACACCCTCACAAATCTCTCATTTAGATTAATATTTTCTATAGGAAGCTTTACAATATTACACTCACCGGCCACTCTATTAGGTACACCTGTCCAACTGCTCGTTAACGCAAATTTCTAATCAGCCAATCACATGGCAGCAACTCAATGCATTTCAGCATGTAGACATGGTCAAGACGGTCTGCTGCAGATCAAACTGAGCATCAGAATGGGGAAGAAAGGTGATTTAAGTGACCTTGAATGTGGCATGGTTGTTGGTGCCAGACGGGCTGGTCTGAGTATTTCAGAAACTGCTGATCTACTGGGATTTTCACACACAACCATCTCTAGGGTTTACAGAGAATGGTCTGAAAAAGAGGAAATATCCAGAGAGTGGCAGTTCTGTGGGCACAAATGCCTTGTTGATGCCAGAGGTCAGAGGAGAATGGCCAGACTGGTTCCAGCTGATAGAAAGGCAACAGCAACTCAAATAAGCACTCGTTACAACCGAGGTCTGCAGAAGAGCATCTCTGAACGCACAACACGTCAAACCTTGAGGCAGATGGGCTACAGCAGCAGAAGACCACACCGCTCCTGTCAGCTAAGAACAAGAAACTAAGGCTACAATTCACACAGGCTCACCAAAATTGGACAAGAAGATTGGAAAAATGTTGCCTGGTCTGATGAGTCTCAATTTCTGCTGCGACATATGGATGGTGGAGTCAGATTTTGGCGTCAACAACATAAAAGCACAGATCTATGGTGGTGTATTGGTGTGGGGGATATTTTCTTGGCACACTTTGGGCCTCTTAGTACTAATTGAGCATCGTGTCAACGCCACAGCCTACCTGAGTATTGTTGCTGACCATGTCCATTCCTTTATGACCACAGTGTACCCATCTTCTGATGGCTACTTCCAGCAGGATAACGCACCATGTCATAAAGCGTGAATCATCTCAGACGTTTCTGATTCTTTGTTTCTTAAACATGATAATGAGTTCACTGTACTCAAATGACCTCCACAGTCACCAGAACTCAGAGCGCCTTTGCAATGTGGAGGAACAGGGGATTTGCATCATGGATGTGCAGCCGACAAATCTACAGCAACTGTGAGATGCTATCATGTCAATATGAAGCAAAATCTCTGAGGAATATTTCCAGTACCTTGTTGAATCTATGCCACGAAGGACTAAGGCAGTTCTGAAGGCAAAAGGAGTCCAACCCGGTACTAGTGAGGTGTACCTAATAAATTATATTTGTGCATATACATTAGATTAGCTAGTACTGAAGCCAAATCTGGAGCTAATCTAACAATATAACTTATGATAAATGTCCAAAATGAATACACCCAATGTTAGGGGAAAATATTACATATTTTTTCTTAAAAAAGAGCAAAATTCAAATAATAATAATAATAATAATAATAATAATAATAATAATAATATATGCAATTTTGTAGTTTGTATTTCCTTAATATATAAAAATGCTGAAGAATGTCACATTCTCAAAGAGCATCATGAAAATAGTTTGTTTGACTGAACTATTGAAAGGCTGTAATAAACTCACGGATTCAAATGCCATAGAGATCCAGTGTACTCTGCCACCTTGCATGCCCACTGCACCATGAGACAGCTGTCCGGGCAAGAGATTGGGCTCAGGGAGAGAGTGACACTCGGGATGAAGTAAGGGCAGAATGGATGTGAGGCTGTTACCTGAAAGAGAAAAAACATTACAGGCTGAAACTAACCAACTGTAAAGGACTAAACAGGCTTTTATTTATTATTATTCATTCTCCTATGTATCTTTTATTGCTGCACATTTTATGTCTGTAACGTGCCTTGAGATGCTACTTTTAAAGGCGCTATATAAAAATAATTCATTCATTCATTAATTTTCTTTTTGGCTTAGTCCCTTTATTAATACGGGGTCGCCACAGCGGAATGAACCGCCAACTTATCCAGCACGTGTTTTACGCAGCGGATGCCCTTCCAGCTGCAACCCATCTCTGGGAAACATCCATACACACTCATTCACACACATACACTACCAACAATTTAGCTTACACAATTCACCTGTACCGCATGTCTTTAGACTGTGGGGGAAACCGGAGCACTCAGAGGAAACCCACGCAAATGCAGGGAGAACATGCAAACTCCACACAGAAAAGCCAACTGACCCAGCCGAGGCTCGAACCAGCGACTTTCTTGCTGTAAGGCGACAGCCCTACCTACTGCTCCACTGCGTCGCCTTTAAAAATAATGTGTATTTTTATTATTATTATTATTTATCTGATTTTTGATGGGGTGGCACGGTGGCTCAATGGTTAGCAGGGTTTCAGAGATGCTCATGCACATTTCAACAAGACAATGCAGAACCACACTCTGCAAACATTACAAAGTCCTGTCTGCGGAAGAAGAAGATACAGGTACTTGACTGGCCTGTCTCCATCAGAGAATGTGTGGTGCATTTTGAAGTGCAAAATGTGACAACGAAGACCCCATACTGTTGCCCACCTTAAGACTTGTTTGCAGGAAGAATACGACAAAATTACACTTGAAACACTTCATCACTTGTGTCTTCAGTCCCTAAACACAAGTGTTGTGAAAAGGAATGGCAACATTACAAAGTGCTAAGTGCCCCAGGTGCTTCGGTTTCCCCCACAGTCCAAAGACATGTGCTATAGGTGAATTGGGTAAACTAAATTGGCCGTAGTGTATGAGTGTGTGAAATGTGAGTGTATGGGTGTTTCCCAGTACTAGGTTGCAGCTGGAAGGGCATCCGCTGCATAAAACATATGCTGGAATAGTTGGCGGTTCATTCCACTGTGTAAATAAGGGACTAAGCCAAAGGAAAATTAATGAATGAATGATTCTTGCTTACCTGACGGCAAACATTGAGCTCCACCAGGCTTCACCAGGTTGGTGTTGGCACTGATGACTTTGCACAGCTTGCACAAGTGGCCGATCTCATTAAAAACATCAAAGTCTGGGTCATAGATCACATTGCCCTTTGAGGTAGGGGGGGGGGACGTCAACAAATCATTGCATTAATAATTCATAAATCTGCTTCAAAGGAAAACAATCAATGTACAGTGCACAGATTCGGAGCGCATCAAAATCAGGCCTTTTCTATTTAATCCTACACTTTTGAAAGACGAAGGTAAAATGATGAATAAATATCCACAAAAAACAGACATATGAAATAGAAAATAATAATAATAATAATAATAACAATAATAACAATAATAACAATAATAACAATAACAATAATAATAATAATAATAATAATAATAATAATAATAATAATAATAATAATAATGGTCAGTTAAATCTTTCAAAAATGAAATAATATTAAAAATAATAATTGAAATTAAAATAATAATTGAAATAATTAAAATAATTTAAATAGGATTTTTTCACATTTTTGTTGTTGTTGTTGTTGAATAACATATTTAATACATCAGGCTTTTATGTAAAAATATAGTATAATGAGAATACAGAGCTCATATCTTAGAAGGAAAAACACCCAATTTTCCCCAGAGCAAAAATATGCAATCTGGTGCAGTTGCTGATATTCATATGACCAAAAAAATAGGATGCATATCTGATGTCTTAAATCAGTCTCTAGTAAATAAGTGAAATCTATATAAAAAATAGCAAGGAACGTGTATAAATAAATAATACAACACAATACAAATAAATATTACATGAAGGTGCAGTATGTAAGTTTGACACCCAGTGGTTGAACTAGGTATTGCACTCTTGGTTCATAACACATTTTAACCGGGGCCCTCTTCTGACGACTCCACACATGCGCAGCTTGCCAGATTGATGACATCAACAGGAGCGAGCCTGACTATCGAGCCTAAAGGCTGATTTTCGTGTTATAATAAAAACAATGGCATGCGATAAAAGGAATATTCACCATATTAAAAGGAGTTTTTGTCTTAACTAAAACCTGAAATTAATATATTAGAAACGGCTTCTATTTCTTGCAGCTGAACAACAGAAAACTGACAATGATCACCTCAGGTACACCTCATGTGTTTATTCAGTGTTAAATGCCAACAATGTCAGTTTGAATGGCATTTTTATGTAACATTTATTGCCATACTACTGAAATCAGCAGCAGATAGTTCACCTCAGATCTTGAAAATACAATAAACCATTTGAAACTGTTATTCAGTGCAAGCCAACACATATCAGTGATTCAGCATCTACATTTAACAATGTTAAAGAGGTTTAATATGTATTAAATAGATTATAAACCTTACAATTTCGTTGGAGTGCAGTGAGTGCACTATTCTGTGCTTCTGAATGGCTGCACTTATAATTCTATCGTGTTTCGTCTGGTGCAAACAGCCATCACTGCTTATTTGCTGCTTATCACTGCAAATCTCGTGATGTAGCGTGTTGTTAGGACAAGGGGTTACAATGTAACCTGCTGAGCTAATGTTTATGTTTGTAATATTTATATTATTTCCTAATTATTTAGGCAACGCAGTGGCTCAGTAGCTAGTGCTGTCGCCTCACAGCAAGAAGATTGCTGGTTTGAGCCTCGGCTGGGTCAGTTGGCGTTTCTGTGAGGAGTTTGCATGTTCTCCCTGCATTCGCGTGGGTTTCCTCCGGGTGCTCCGGTTTCCCCCACAGTCCAAAGACATGCGGTACAGGTAAATTGGGTAAGCTAAATTGTCCGTAGTGTATGAGTGTGAATGTGTGTGCATGGATGTTTCCCAGAGATGGGTTGCGGATGGAAGGGCATCCGCTGTGTGAAACAAATGCTGGATAAGTTGACGGTTCATTCCGCTGTGGTGACCCTAGATTAATAAGGGACTAAGCTGAAAAGAAAATGAATGAATGAATGCTAATTATTTAACACCTCATGTGGAACTCACGTCTGATTTTGAATGCTGTTACTGTCCACCCGAGGTTACATTTCAGTCGCAGACGTACTTAGAGAGCCTTCCTGCCTGAATAAATCAAATAGGCTGTTTACATAAAAGCAACCCGGGGTGCTGAAATATAATTGGCTAAACTGGCACTGGGCGGGTTAAATGACCAAAACAAAAGACAGCTGTTCCAGCACGTAACACATTTTCAAAGCAGAATATCTGACTGCAGCATTGTTTTTCAGATAAACAAGAACGTTCACTTAGCATGTTTATTATATGCAAACATATTGTGGTATTTTTATGCTTTAAATCAGTCAAAAACTTACATACAGCACCTTTATTAGATCCTGATAGAACATCTTTGATAAAGATATTTCACATTATGATCAAAGATCTGTACAAATAAAAAGTCTTGATTATTTATATTTAGTATTCACATTTAAAAAAATCCTTTTTAAAAAATTAAAGTGTATGTTTATCTTGAACTATTGATGGCAATACCGAAGTAATTTTTCATAAAAATTAACAAAATATAATAAAACCCTAACAGTTTTTACAGTTAAACTAAATATATATGTGAGGGTATATGCTAAAATTACGGTATAAAATATAAATTAGACAATAGGAGGCATGTAGTAAATAGTATACATCATTTTTCCCCGCTCATTATGTTGATGTTGATTATTCCCATATTTACAAAGTGACTTTCTGGACTCTTTCTGAAAGGTCATATTGCTTCTTACCAGGTCTCCAATAACATGGTTGTCTAAGTGTTGAGTGCGGTTCACCCCCAGTATGCCGAACACCACAAACACCATGGCTCCGGTGTCCACTAGAGGGCGCACTGCTGGTTTCCCACATTTGCCTCCACCGCAGGGGTTAAAGCCTGATGTCCTGGAGATCTTCACCTGGGCCGGAGCTAAGCAGATACACAGGAGAAGATGTTTATCAGAGAGAGGAAAAAGCAATCAAAATTGCCAGTCAGTAAGACTGAATTTGACCATGTGGAAAAAGTTACCAGCAACTAGTTGTCAGCTACCTTTTTCCCACACAACGTGTAAACGGATCTCTAAAAATCCCTGGTGAAAAATAAGCACACCCCTGGCTCCACCTTGTTTTTTCCCCAGTTCTTCCTAGCTTGACCATCAAATACAGGGGAGGGCAATCTCGGACCTGGAGGGCCAGTGTCTTGCATGGTTGGAGTATACCATAATCAAACACACCTACCTATAGCTTTCTAGTGATCTTGAAGATCTTAGCATGTTCAGGTGTGGTTGACTAGTGTTGGAGCAAAACTCTGCAGGACATCAGCCCTCCAGGACCAAGTTTGCCCACCCCGAATCTAGTAAGTCTCCACAATGGCTTCTCTTTTTGCCATGTACACTATAGGCTCTTCATTTGGCTTGTCCATGGTCTTTTCTTTCATCAGCTCTTCCACAGTCTCATTTCCTCCAGCTCCACCATTGGCTCTTCCTCCACCAGTTCCTCCATTCTATCCTTTTCTCCAGCTCCTTTTCCGCCAGCTGCTTCATTGTATCTCTTTTTTTTTATGGTCTCCTTTCCATGACCTCCGACATGGACTCTTCCTCCACTAGTAAGTCAATGAGACTCTTCCTCCACTGGCTCCTCAATGAGGCTCTTCTTCCTTAAACTCCTCAATAGGCTCTTCTTCCGTAAACTCCTGTTCCCAAATAAGCTTCTTAAATATGGGCTCTTCCTCTACCTATCTATCAAGTACAATCCATACATCTCTGCAATGACTTAAATAACTTATTAATAAGTCATCTGGAATGATAAAGAAAGCGTTCTTGGAGGACTCCCAGAGTTCATCAAGAGTCTTTGGATTCATCTTCAATGCCTCTTCCTTCATCTTACTCCAGACATGCTTTATAATGTTCATGTCTGGTGACTGGGCTGGCCAATCCTAGTACACCTTGAACTTCTTTGCTTTCAGAAGCTCTGATGTGGAGTTTGAAGTATGAGAAGGAGCGCTATCCTGCTGAAGAATTTGCCTTGTTCTGTTGTTTGTAATGTAATGGGCAGCACAAATGTCTTGATACCTCAGGCTGTTGATGTTGCCATCCACTCTGCAGATCTCTCGCACGCCTCCATACTGAATGTTACCCCAAACCATGGTTTTTCCTTCACCAAACTTGACCGATTTCTGTGAGAATCTTGGGTCCACGCGGGTTCTAATAGATCTAATCGACCTTCTGCCACTTTTCCAAATGATCAACTAGAAGTCAAGTTATTATTTGTTGCTCTTACAACTGTGATCAATGACAAGACTTTTGTCAGGTAGTGTAAAATTTCAAATAGCTTTTTAAAAAAAAGCACATACCAGCAGGTAGTGGTGCATAGAAACTGCCCTGAGTGGGTCCATCAGGTCCAGAGCTGAACACACACCCAGGCGGCCCTTCACACACACGACTGGGATACGGACTGATTGTGTGCTGTGCAAAATACAGCTTCCTGACACAAACACAGACAAACATAAAACAATTAAGTTGTCCCCCCCTAAAAAAAAAAATCAAGAATTGTGTTGCATTTCAACTAAGTAGTTTGAAGAAAGCAGCAAATGTCATATCTGTGTGTGATGGTTGGGTTTAGAGGGAGTAAAGACCATATAATAAGTAGTTTTTACAGTATAAAATGCATTAAACCTATAGAGAGTCCTCGTAAACCACCAATACCAATGTGTATGTGTGTTGTTAGGGTCAGACAATAACACAGATCTAATTTGAGCGTAAATCTTTCACACACATGACTGGGATGCGGACTGATCGTGTGCTGCACAAAATACTATGGAGCCAGATCAGACTCAAAAATATTACATTTACTAAATATATGTCATACATCCATAATGCAATTCACGTTTACAAAATCCAATTTGTGAGTTCAAAACACAATTCATAAATATACAAATGCAATTTGTAAATTCAAAATACGATTCATAAATACACAAATCCAATTCATAAATTCAAAACAGTTCATAACATATACAAATCCAATTAATTTGGTGAAAATATTTATGATTTTTAATTGTGAATTCACGAATTCTGTAGTGTTTTTGAATTGTGTTTTGAATTTGTAAATGTGAATTGTGCTGTGCATGTATGAATTTTATTTCATAACTGTACAACCCCAAATCAGAAAAAGTTGGGACAGCATGGAAAACACAAATAAAAAAGAAAGTAGTGATTTCTAAATTTACTTTGACTTGTATTTCATTGCAGACAATAAAACAAACATTATTTAATGTGTTCCTCATGATTATCAATTTATTATGTATTTCAATTTTGATTCTTGCAACACATTTCAAAAAAGTTGGAACATTAAAGCATTTAGGACTTTGTAATGTTGCCATTATTTTCCACAACACTTCAGAGACTGAAGACACCAAGTGATGAAGTGTTTTAGGTGTAATTTTGTCCTATTCTTCCTGCAAACAAGTCTTAAGGTGAGAAACAGTATGGGGTCTTCGTTGTCACATTTTGCGCTTCAAAATGTGCCACACATATTCTCTTTTGGAGAAAGGTCGGGACTGCAGACCGGCCAGTCAAGTATCTGTATTTTCTTCCTCTGCAGCCAGATCTTTGTAATGTGTGCAGAATGTGGTTTTGCATTGTTTTGTTAAAATATGCATGAGCATCCCTGGAAAAGAAGGCAGCATATTGTGCTACAAAATCTCTATGTACTTTTCAGCATTAATGGTGCATCACAGAAGTGCAAGTTACCTTTGCCAAGGTTACTGACACAACCCATTATAAAGTGTCAGACCCTGGCTTTTGGACTAGTTGCTGGTAACAGTTTGGATAATCCTTTCTTTGGTCTGAAGCACACAGCGTCCATTTCTCCCCAAAATTACCTGAAATACTGACTCATCTGCCCACAGTACATGTTTCCACTGTGTGATGGTCCATCCTAGATGCCTCCGAGCCCAGAGAAGTTGATAGAGCTTCTGGACACTGTTAACATATGGCTTCCTTTTGGCACAGTACAGCTTTCACTGGCATTTGTGGATGTAACTACGTATTGTGGTACTTGACAAAGGTTTCCCAAAGTAGTCCCAACTCCATGTGATGATATCACTTATAGATGAATGAGGATTCTTGCCGCCTGAGGGATCGGAGATCACAGTTGTTCAGCTTAGGCTTGCACCCCTTGTCCTTTATGCACAAAAATTTATTCATTTATTCTTCATTCATTCATTCATTCATGCATTCATTCATCCATTCATTCATTCATTCATTCATTTTCATCTGTTTTCTCCGGGGCTGGGTTGCAGCGGCAGCAGTTTAGGAGAGAATCCCAGACTTTCCTCTCCCCAGACACTTCCTCCAGGGGGATCGCGAGGTGTTCCCGGGCCAGCCTAGAGGCATAGTCTTTTCAGCTTGTCCTGGGTCTTCCCCTAGGCCTTCTCCCGGTGGGACATGCCTGGAACACCTCCCTAGGTAGGCATCCAGGAAGCATTCCAAACAGATGCCTGAGCCACCTCAGCTGACTTCTCTTGATGTGGAGGAGCTCCTCCGGGGTGACAGAGCTCCTCACCTTATCTATAAGGGTGCGCCCTGCCACACTGCAAAGGAAACTCCTTTGGGTCACTTATATCAGAGATCTTGTCCTTTCGGTCATGACCCAATGCTCATGACCACAGGTGAGAGTAGGAGCATAGATTGACCGGTAAATCAAGAGCTTTGCCTTTTGGCTCAGCTCCTTCTTTACAACAACGAACCGGTACATTGACCGAACTACTGCTGTCATTGCACCAATCCACCTATCAATCTCACTTTCCATCCTTCCCTCAATCATGAACAAAACCCCAAGATAGTGGAACTTCTCCAACCTGATGATGTCAAACCATCTTTTTCCAGTGGAGCACCATGACCTCGAACTTGGAGGTGCTGATTTTCATCCCAGCCAGGTCACACTCGGCAGCAAACCACCCCAGTGCATGCTAAAATTCCTCCAGATTCCTTGAATCTTTTAATGATGTTTTGTACTATTGAAGGTGAAATATTCAAATGTCTTTCTATCTTTCCTTGAGGTACATTGTTTTTAAACATTTCAATTGTTTTCTCAGGTATTTGTTGGCAAACTGGCAATCCTCTGCCCATCTTTGCTCATAAAGGACTAGACCATTCTAGGATGCTGCGTTTGTATCAAATTATAATTACAGTCACCTGTTGACATCACCTGTTTCAAATCAGGGTACTCATTATTTAACCAATTGACCTGATTAATAGTCCTAAATTGCTCCTGTCCCAACTTGTTGGAATGTGTTGCAGGTCTAAATGATGGGAAAGGATGTATATTTTCAAATGAAATGAAGTTGACCTGGGCTGCATTCAATTCAATTCAATTCAATTCATCTTTATTTGTATAGCGCTTATACAATGTAGATTGTGTCAAAGCAGCTTCACATGGAAGTTTATAGTGAATTGAAACAGTGTCAGTTCAGTTTTCAGTGTTTAAGTTCAGTTCAGTTTAGCTCAGGTCAGTGTGGGTTAATAATCACTACGGAGAGTCCAAACACTTAAGAGCAATTCCATCGATGCTCAGCTCTACAATACATGCTTTATTTGCATGTTAGCGCAGTGGGTTGCACATTCGCCTCACAGCAAGAAGATCACTGGTTCGAGCCTCGGCTGGTTCAGTTGGCATTTCTGCATGGAGTTTGCATGTTCTCCCAGTGTTGCCGTATGTTTTCTCCGGGTGCTCCGGTTTCCCACACAAGTCCAAAAACATGTGGTATAGGTAAATTGGGTAGGCTAAACTGTCCGTAGTGTATGTGTGTGAGAATGAGAGTGTATGGGTGTTTCCCAGTGATGGGTTGCAGCTGGAAGGGCATCCGCTGCGTAAAACATATGCTGGATAAGTTAGCGGTTCATTCCGCTGTGGCAACCCCAGGTTAATAAAGGGACTAATCCAAAATAAAAAAAATTATGAATCAATGAAGTTGACCAGACCAAACATGAAATATTTTGTGTTCATTTTGTCTGCAATGAAATACAAGTCAAAGTAAATTTCTAAATCACTACTCTTTCTTTTTATTTGCGTTCGCCATACTGTCCCAACTTTGAATAAAATTGAGACTGATCTGACTCCATAAAATACAGCTTCCTGACACAAACAGCAGATAAATTACCAGCTCACTTTCAGACATCCTGATGTCAAACTCAGACACACAGAGGGTTTCATGTTGCACAGTGAAGTGCAATAAAAATGATTTCAATTAGTCACGGCTCATCAGTCTTCAGCACACACACAGACACACACTCGCCTGCTGCGCTGCTGCTCCACCGAAGCCACGTAAAACTCGAACTCTGCAATCCAGCGTCGGCTGCCGTCACACGAGCGCAGCGTCAGCATCCAGCGGGGCCGCGGGTGATAGGCGTGAGACACACACACGCTCATCCGCGTGCTGAAGTTGCTATGGGGACTGCTGTAGGCCTGTTACCGTGACAACACATCTATCAGCTTTTTTTGTCAGCTCAGATGGAATGGGGCTATAAGGGCAACTGAAGCGTGCTGAGGTGATACGAGCAGATGCCACACACACAAACACACAGGATGATGAAATAGATAGATAGACAGACAGACAGACAGACAGACAGACAGACAGACAGACAGACAGACAGA
>CAIGQZ010000348.1:1682567-1728532 GCA_903798205.1 Danio tinwini | reverse complement strand
ATCCATCCATCCATCCATCCATCCATCCATCCATCCATCCATCCATCTATCTATCTATCTATCTATCTATCTATCTATCTATCTATCTATCTAAAAAGGAGGTTCATCCGTCCATCCATCCATCTTTCTAACTAAAAAATTAGCTCTATGCATCCATCTATATATATATTTTTTAATTTATTTTTTACTTTTTTATTAGTTTTTGTTAACACATACTAAAATCAATTAGAGCAGCATTATTACAAGACTCTGTATTATTATTATTATTATTATTCTCAGAAATACTTTATTCTGATTGATCAATCGTGACATTCCAAGCTGTGCTATTCCCAGATAACAAGTTTTTCAGCTGAAACCTTTATTATACATAAATGCACCCTTTGGATTGTGTAAAAAGCTAAAAAGCTCATTCACCACCACCTTGAAAAGGCAACACAGAAAAGAGCCAGCGAGAGTACATACAGTTAATGTCACAAATTATTCGCCCTCCTGTGAATTTTCTTTTCTTTTTCAAATATTTCAAGGATTTTTTCACAGTATGTCCTATACTATTTTTTTTTCTGGAGAAAGTCTTATTTGTTTTATTTTGGCTAGAATCTAATTTATAAAAAGTTGTTAAACTATTTTAAGGTCAATATTATTAGCCCCCTTCAGCAATATTTTTGATTGTCTACAGAACAAACCATTGTTATACAATGACTTGCCTAATTGCCCTAATTTTAACCTAATTAACCTAGCAAAGCCTTTATACTTGTGATTACTTATGTGCTGTCATCATAGCAAAGACAAAATAAATCAGTTATTAGAAATGAGTTATTAAAACAATTATGTTTAGAAATGTGTTGAAAAAATCTTCTCTCTGTTAAACAGAATGGGGGGGGGGGGGCTAATAAGGTTCAGGAAGGCTAATAATTCAGACTTTAACTGTAAGTGTTCATCCAGCTCTTGGCAGTTCTGAGCATGACACACACACATCAGACAGACAGTGAATGCTCTGTGGGCTCTGAGTATCTGTGAGCATTATGCAACCACATCACACTTCGCAAGACCACAGAAACATTTCTTAACATCTGATCCCCTGCTCACCTATGATAGTTTTGCGTTTCTCCACTACGGGCTCTGCCACCCAGCGTCTCAGGAGCCTCTGCATGTGAGCGCTGACCACTCCGACATTGCCTTCAGTGGACGCGGAAAGGGGAGCTTCTGTAGAGAGAGACAGAAGGGCTGCGTCCGGTTCAGCGTCATACACACCTGCACACAGATTCAGCTGATGGTTATTATGATATGACATACAATAAGTAAGGGATGATCAACAGATTGCTGATCGTTAATGGATTTTAAATAAGAGCGAAAAGCAGTTATTTCAATGAAGTGCATTTCAAATTCTTTAATATAATTGTCATGTAATTAAAATCAATTCTTATTTTTATATCTTTATAGTAGTTCTTGTTATAAATGATGTACTGCGGGGAAAATAAGTATTAAATACGTCACCATTTTTATCAGAAAACATATATTTAAAGGGTCTGTTCACCTGAAATTTTCCCCAGATGTTGGTAACAACCAAAGAAATTCATATATGCAAAGAAAACAAATCTAATTAGTTTACAATTTAAGTTTCAAAAGTTCCCACTTAGATATGCTTAGCATTTAAGCAGGTTTGGCATGCTGTCCCGGGAGAGAACCCTGAGCTCTGAGATACTTGAGCCCAAGGCTCCCGCCCGCTCAATAAGCATATCAGGGGATCCGAGATCAGGTAGGTCTCGAGAGCTCCCCCTTAGAAAAGGGAGGAAAAGGAGGAGATAAGGTGGAAGGGGGGATTCTTCCAAAACGAAGATAGGGAGAAAGCGTTCCATTTATAGCAAGCTTGGATCACTCTGATTGGACTATTACTGATTACAGATGAGCAGCCAGTCGTGCTCAATCATATCACATGCTCCTTTCAAAATTAGTTTATGAAACTTCACTTTGTGTAATAAAATGTAGTGACACAGGGAAGAAGTATTGAACACATGAAGAAAGGAAGAAGTTGAAAGGCAGGTCTCTCCACACCACCACCAGTGTGCAGCATCCACTTGGATAATGCGACGGCAGCCACAGGACAACGGCGCCAGTACGCTTACCACACACCAGCTACTGGTGGAGTGGAGAGACAGTGATAAAGCCAATTTGGTGGATAGGGATGATTGGGAGGCCATGATCGTAAGGGCCGATTGAGGGACTTTCATAAATCACAAATGATCAGTGTTTTCAATCACAAGGGACTTATTTTAGGTTTCAAATGCCGAAATACACATTAGTAGTAGCAGAACAACCCTTTACAGTTCATGAAATACACCACAGTTGTCTGTGAAAAAGGCAATAATCATATTAAGCATAATCTGACAACGTGCCTCATACAGTACACACATTGTGTGCATAATTAGACATTTTGTGTTGTCCGTAACTATACTTCTGCACATGCGGGTCAGTTTACGACCATGATTTGTTCACACTGCAAATCTGATATTGGCCACATTTATAACAACAGTGTGAACAGCCAGGCAAAAAAATCAGATCTGAGAAAAAATCAGATTTGAGCACTAAGCCTCGCAGTGTGAACGTAGATACGTTGTAGTGTGCAATTTCACATAATTGCCTCTAGGAGTCGCCAATGGAAATAAAACAAACACGCGCAAGAAATGCACGTACGCCAGACATAAAGTTGGCGTGGACCAACGCACATTCTCACGTTAACTTCATCGTTAGTAAATCCAAACGTGAGCGTGAAATCTGGCGTACGCAGAGTTTTTGTGCGTACGCAGCGTTGATACATGAGGCCACTGGTTACTGTCATTGTTTAGCCAGCCGTCCAATCACAATGATGGAGGAGCTGGGCAATACTCCATTAAACAATTGTCAAACATTTCCTGTTCGAATGTTGTGTAACCAGTCATGATATTAAAAATAAATTAATAAAAAACACCCACAGCTAAGTGTCGGCATCTCCAGCTGACTAAAACACTTTCCTGGACACACAGCCTAATTTATTATCATAAATGTTTCATGCACCAATTATTATTATTATTCAAATAAGACATTTGTCTTTGTCATTTTTTTATGAGGATGATTCAAATTTGTGTCCTTTTTTTTCTTTGACAGAATCATCATTAAATTACTTTTCTCCAAAATTGCTAGTTAATTTCATGAATATTACCAAAGAAATCCACATAATGAATTAAACATGAAACTTGTCATGCGTTCTGAATCAGTATTCTCTTGTAAATACATTCATTCATTCATTTTCCTTCAGCTTATTCTTTTATTTATCAGGGGTCGACACAGTGGAATGAACCGCCAACTAATCCAGCATATGTTTTACGCAGCAGATGCAACCCAGTGTTTGGAAACACCTATACACTCTCATATTCACACACACTCTCAAACACTACGGTTAATTTAGTTTCTTTAATTCACCTATAGTGCATTTGTTTGGACTGTGCGGGAAACCGGAGCACCCAGGGGAAACCCACGCCAACACGGGGAGAACATGCTAACTCCACACAGAAACGCCAACTGACCCAGCCGGGACTCGAACCAGCAAACTTTTTGCTGTGAGGCGGCAGTGTTAACACACTTGTAAAAACACTCCTGCATAATTTGTTGTGCAATGTTTTAACCAGAAATGATTTTACAGTGTACCTGGTTCCATTTCGACAGTTATCAGAGCCACGTCATCATCATCTGAGAGTGGACCTGGGCTGCTGGACAGTTTCGTTAAAGTGGTCCACCTGTAAGGGTCAAAAATAATAGCATTAATAGGATAATTCACACAAAACTACCAGTTCTGTCATTATGGATCCTTTTCACAAGACGCTTTTAACGGTCATCATAAACTTAAATCTTTAAAAGTTTTTAATATTTAGATTTTTTTTTTAAATATATGAAAATTTACATGTATTTATGTAATGTAATGTGTATTTATATAGTGCATTTATTGTGTATGGCCATACACCCAAAGCAATTCACAATCATGGGGGGGGGGGTCTCTCCACAGCACCACCAGTTTGCAGCATCCACTTAGATGTTGTGACGGCAGCCTCAGGACAACGGCGCCAGTGCGCTTACCACACACCAGCTATTGGTGGAGTGGAGAGACAGTGATAGAGCCAATTCAGTGGATAAGTGATGATTGGGAGGCCATGATTGTAAGGGCCAAGAGAGAATTTAGCCAGGACACCGGGGTTACACCCCTACTCTTTACGAGAAATGTATTGGGATTTTTAATGATCACAGAGAGTCAGGACCTCAGTTTAACATCTCATCCGAAAGACGGCGCCCACTAACAGTGTAGTGTCCCCTTCACTTTTACTGAAGCATTAGGACTCACACAGATCACAGGTTGAGCACCCCCTGCTGGCCTCTCTAACGCCACTACCAACAGCAACCTAGTTTTCCCATGTGGTCGCCCATCCAGGTACTGACCAGGTTTAGCCCTCCTTAGCTTCAGGGAGTAACCGGTCCTGGGCTGCAGGGTGATATGGCTGGGGCTGTGTATTTATGTGTATGTTATATCATCTTTGTATTAAATTACACAAAATGAATTACTGCTTGTGCGAGGCATTTGTAATACAGATTCTATGAGTGAAGAACCCTGTATACAGATAACACCATCAAGGGTTTTTTCTTTTATTATTTCAGTAAATGGGATTGTAAAAAAAAAAATTGTACTCTCCCATTCACTGCGCTCTAAGTTTACCCGACTATGATGACTTATGCTACTGAGAAACCCAGAAATGTGAAAAGGGTCTCCTGAATCTCCATCTAAAGTCGCTCCAAACAATCATGCCCTCATTTTTTTCAGTGTAATACTGGGTTTAGACTAGATTTTTGTCACCAATTATTTGAATATTTTGGGTTCATTTTGGGAATCCTTTCAATATCGGTCATCGTTTGCTGCCTTTACGGGGTATATACAGAAATCAGAGAGTGAATTTCAACACCTTTTAAAACCTTTTTAAACGACTTTTTCCCATACATTTTAAGACCTCATCGCCACTTTATGTTTCAAACACTAACATTGGTGACATTTTAACTTAAGTAAATAAATAAATAATACTGATTATAAGAAAGGAATCTAATCTAATGAATCCTAAACTAAAACGGTATTCATATACAAAATAAAAATGCTAATCCAGCAGGGGGCGCCTATAGACGAATTACCATGGTCGTAAATATTCAGGATGCGCGCGCAGCGAGGTTGCAGAAAAAAACAAGGAGCGCTAGCATTAACAGTGAGGGAATGACAACCGATGCGGTACAGAGTTTGTTGTTGTCTTAGAAATAAGATATATTGATTACATATTATATATATTATTTACATAATGCTTTCAGCGTATTATAACAGCTTGTCACCCAGTGATAAGCACAGTGATTCGGCAAAATTACCATTAAAGTGAGCGGCGTTCATTTGCAATATATCCCAATATATATTGGATAAGACAAAATGGCCATTCATCCAGTGCAAAATATACAATCTCATTGAAACTCCAAGTGATTTTACAAGAAAGAAGTTAAAGGCCTACAAGTCTTTGGTTGCCAACAATTTTGTTCTGTGTGGTCATGTCCAAGAAATAATGCTCTATGATTACCAGATTCAAAACTATGTAGTGCTAAATACCGAGGTTCTGCCTAGCCAAAGACAAGGAAAGAAGATGGAGCTGTACAAGGCCTGGGTAATCATCAACAAGCAAAGCAACTGCATTCTGACAGCGAACTGCACCTGTATGGCAGGGTATGTGAACTTACACTTTTACATTTCATTCTCAACATTCAGTGTCCTCAGTTTAATTCACCATATTGAACTGTTTGTGCTGAAATCATTGCTGCAATCAAAAATGAGTAATGTGTATGATTCAGCACAGCGTGAACTTACCTGATATGAAATGAGATCTGCAGAGTCGAGCATTTTTAATTAGTTCCTCACTCCATTCAGCTCCCTTTTAGCCAAAGACGTCTGCGGTTGGCATTAAAAGCAGTGTGGTGTGTACAGTAAAAGTTAAGTTTTCTGTTTTTGAATTTGACATCCTACCGCACAACACGACATGTTTGCTATTGCAACCAGACTCTTTTTGCAACCGGCAACCCGTGTGACGTCATGTGTGACGTAGGCTGGTAATTCCTCTATAGAACTGCAGGAATAACAGTGTTGCCTTGATTACTGCAGTAAACAAAGCAGCGTGATGTCAAATCTAGTATGATTTTATCGGTTTCATAAACTCAACCCAGGCTCATTCTGAAAACGTACTGCTAGATACATTTCTGGAGAGTGCCAAATACGTGCCTGCAGCTACGTATTTTTGCAGTTTGTGTTTCTCGCAAATCCACCAGAGGCCGCTGTGCACACTTTAAGATCTCAAATTTCGCACCTGCTGTTGTCGCGTAAATCCACCAGAGGCCACTGGCGACTGACTGACTAACTGACCGATGGACAGACCCACCCTCCTCTTTCCCTAAACCCAAGCAATAGTGTTTTCAAATGCACCGATTGACCAGCGCCCACCCACTACCCTAAACCCAACCGACAGTTTTCAAAAGCAATCGAGTAAAAGAAAAGCCCTTACCTGATTTTTTTACAGCATTTTCAGATTTTACCACATTCTCACCCTGTTATTTACTTGTTTATTTTATGTTTTGCCTTCTGTTTTTCGAACAGTTCGTCACCAGACTCGAACCCCATTGTCGTGGTCAACTCCTCTCTGCGTCTCAAGTCTGTGACATACATGGCGAGCTAACTGGACAAGCTGGTAACAGTGGGAAAGTCATCTATACGAAGGTAAGTGGTCAGCTGGTAAGCGTGAAAAGGAACAGCATCATACCGCCCGGTAGTGTTTGTTTTAAATACGAAATGCAGCCATATGTACCCCTTGCTACATAATTTGAGATCTCCAGAAATGTATTTAGGGCTACGTTTTCAAAATGAGCCTATGTTGCATAAACTACACAGCATCCAAATATTTGTTCATTCATTCATTACTTTTCAGCTGTTTAATAATCCGGGGTTGCCACAGCGGAATGAACTGGCAACTTAAGGCTGATTTATACTTCTGCGTCAAGCGCACGCATATGCGACGGCGTAGCCTACGCGTGGATGCATAGCCCTCGCCGTGGCCGTCGGCGACGTTGACGCACACCTCTCCAAAAATGTAACGCATAGCGCAAGCTCTGTGACTGGTCGGCTTGGTAGCGCTGACAAGTGTAGGCGGAGGTGAGAGCCGCGTGAGCGTGATGCAGCGAGTGTTTACAAGTGTTAAGTCCTGTGAAGGAGCTCCGGATGGAGATTAATGTTTTGTGTTTACCACATGATTAAAGTTGTTGCACGTCCGCCGGTTCCTGCCTCAAAATAAGCGAATTTGAGCCACTTGTACATTTAAGGAAGCGTTCAGTAAAAACAAAACACCAGCGAAGAAACTCAACACAGAGGAACATGAACACCTACTGCCAGCTATCATTTCGAAAGTGTTATTGCAGAGCAACAGAGACAACATGCAGAAGTATAAACACAAGACTATGCGAAAGGCTTGCACCGTGGGTCACGCCGATCACTTGAAGCAGAAGTATAAACCAGGCTTTATCCGGCACATGTTTTACACAGCGGATGCCCTTCCAGCTGCAACCCATCTCTGGGAAACACACTCATTCACACTCATACACTACAGACAATTTAGCCTACCCAATTCACCTATACCGCATGTCTTTGGACTGTGGGGGAAACCGGAGCACACGGAGGAAACCCACGTGAACACAGGGAGAACATGCAAACTCCACACAGAAACGCCAATTGACCCAGCCGAGGCTCGACCCAGTGACCTTCTTGCTGTGAAGCGACAGCACTACCTACTGCGCCACAGCGTCGCCGGCTTCCCAATATTCACATGTTAAATTCAGGCAAACTTTAGCATACTGATACAAAATTTACTACCTTGTAAAATAGCATTTACGACTTTTAAATACTTTTTAAGGGACTTCAATATCTTTAAATTGACTTATCAATATTTAAGACCCTACAGACACCCTGCTTTATTGGCATGCATGATGTCATCAAGAAGGCTAAACTAGAAACTGCCTTCTGCAAATAAAAGTGTAAACAAACAATAGCTCGTGACGTGAGGATATCATAAAAGCAGGACTATAGCTGCTCTAGATCCACTATAGACGTTCCTCCATTGCACAATCCCACCTAAAGTAGCAGAACGAATGACATCTCTATAAATTGTAGGAAGCTTTCTAATGTAATCCATTTTAAAGGAGCCATATAGTGTCTTGATTCAATAAGTTGAAGTGTTTTCTGGTATCGACACAGTAGGTATGTTGCTTACACACATTGCGATATCGATAATATTGTGCAGCCCTAACGAACAGTGTAAGATATCAGTTTGAATGGAAACAATGCTTCTCAAAGGACGATGAAACAAAAGCTGTACCATCTGGGGCAGGAGTTGGCGCGGGCAGCTCCACACGGGCTCCAGATGCAGAGGGCAGCAGGCATGAGGACGGACACCCAGAGCCAGCAGCAGCTCACGATCAGAGACATGAACAGACCGAAGTCATGAACCGCCGGGATCTAATGACGCATGCAAACCAGAGAAAAGGTCACACGTCAGGTGTTGTCACCATTTTTCAACGCCTTTGCATGTTTTAAAATAAATTAACCGGCTGGATTTCTCATTACACCCGGTACACTACTAAATAAACATGAGCGCGTGACAGAAACATAAAAGCCCCATGGGTGCAAAAGCGACTCTCAATAAAGGAAGACCTCTCTTTACAGATAAAGAAATGTTCGACTGTCTACTTTACATGCCCTTGCAGCTTATTTCATCATTTGGCTCATTGTGTTTATTTTTTGATTGATGTTACATCCTGAGCTTCTAAGCGGGAGGTCACAGATGGATCCTCCAGACTTTTACTTTTCACCTTCTCATAGCATTTACAGCTCACAGGACTTTGGTGGCTGGAAAAAGAATATAATTTATGAAATAATTTACTGTTTGGTCATCGGTTAGGTTTGGAAGCATTATTATTACTATTATTATTACTATTATTATTATTAATGTGTGCAAGCGGATGTCTTTTTTTCTAGTCCATTGATTGAATGTAGCTAAAGGTGTACCACAGGGTTTTCTGCTTTTTTTACTTAGATTTTTTTGTCTTGTTTCTAGTCCAAATATCTAAAAATTCCTATATCAAGAAACATTTTATTGGCAAGCAAAACATAATGTCTTGTTTTCAGAAATAATTGCCAATATTAAGTGAGTTTTTTCTTAAAACAAGCAAAATAATCTGCCAATGGGGTAAGCTAAAAAATCTTGTTTTTCCTTTTGACATAGGATTATTCTGCTTACCCCATTGGCAGATTATTTTGCATATTATTTCTTAAAACAAGACATTATGTTTTGCTTGTCTAGAAAATTCTGCTTGATTTAAGAATATTTAGATATTTGGACTAGAAACAAGACAAAAAAATCTAAGTAAGAAAAGCATTTTTTACAGTGTACACCACCTGACAAAAGTCTTGTCGTCGATCCCAGTTGTAAGAGCAAAAAATAATAACTTGACTTCTAGTTGATCATTTGGAAAAGTGTCAGAAGGTGGATTATTTCTGATGAATCATCTGTTGAACTGCATCGCAATCATCACAAATATTGCAGAAGACCTACTGGAATCCACATGGATTCTCACAGAAATCAGTCAAGTTTGGTGAAGCAAAAATCATGGTTTGGGTTTACATCAAGTATGGGGGCGTGCGAGAGATCTGCAGAGTGGATAGCAACATCAACAGCCTGAGGTATCAAGACATTTGTGCTCCCCATTACATTACAAACCACAGGAGAGGGCAAATTCTACAGCAGGATAGCGCTCCTTCTCATACTTCAGCCTCCACATCAAAGCTCCTGAAATCAAAGAAGGTCACGGTGCTGCAGGATTGGCCAGCCCAGTCACCAGACATGAACATTATTGAGCATGTCTGGGGTAAGATGGAGGAGGAGGCATTGAAGATTAATTCAAAGAATCTTGATGAACTCTAGGAGCTTTGCCATTGCCATAACCACCTAGATAGCAAAATACACTCGGGCCAGTTCTGGCTAGAATCTCGCCTGCCGGAGACTTACCCCTCGGCCTGACTCCGTCTGCTGTAGCTACTCGCGCATATTACTCGAGGGCCGATCCGGCTTGGGCAATGAGTCCATATAGGCATCCGGCCCGAGTGAATCGGGCCAGATGCTGCTGCTGTTAGCGAGCCAACGCTGCCGCATTCGAGCCGGATCGGCCCGCGAAATGTACGCTGCGGCCCAGAACTGGCGCGATTAAATCTTTGTTATATAAAACCTCACCTTTGTTAACATTATTACAACCATTTGTGTAGATAAAACAACAAACGCAGGCTCCTATGTAAACGCAAAGTGTACATTAGCGAGCCTTTGTTATAGTGCAGACACCAGCGGTCAAGTAAGAAGTTCCGGGGGCGTAATTGATTTGATGTACAAGCATTTAGTTGAAAGTTCGATTCCGCAGCTCCTCCTCTGGCTCCATCAGGCAGTCCTTCTGCGCATGCCCAAGCTCCAATTTCAGCAGTCTTTTGCGACAGTTTGTGTCCATCATGAGGGTTGTTGCTAGACATAGATATATTTATCAGATATCACACAGGGACCCTGAGCATGCGTCAATAGAGCCGCCACATTGGTAAAGTGCTCCTAGGACAAACATTCAACCGCACTAGTCAAGACAGTGTGCCAATGTGAAGATGCTGGACTTTAGCGCTGTGTACGGGTGTAGTAACGAGCAAACAAAGAAAACAAAGCACAAAGTCATCACATTTTATAGGTAAGATTTCTTTTTTTATGTTTTTGTATGTTATGAACTTTTGTGCTTAACAAGTAATGTTATTGATGATAATACAGTCTCTTACTGCAGTGACTATAAGGCAAAGTAGCACCAACTTGCACTAAATTCTAAGCTTATGCTAGTTTTGTTGAATAAAATAAGCAAACAATGTTATGAAATATGACAAGAAGACGCTGCGCTGCCAGAAACTTGTATTATTGTCAGCTAAGTGAACGAGTCTTTCATAACGGAGATTCATTCACAAACGAATCGCTCCCTCCATCAGAATGAGAAGTGAGAGCAGGTGAGTGTGTTTCAGGACATGGTTTAGATCAAATTAAACAGGGAAGGGGGATAATGGTTCTCCATGCACACAAACACTCACTCTTTGTCAGGAATGCCCGTGCGGTCGGTCACATCCATCAATGTAGAAAAGTGATGTAAAATTACAATATTTCGTAATTAAAAAAATTTTTTGAATACAGACCACCGGGGAAAACTCCTGATCATAGATATATGCATATATGTGTATTTCTCTGGCTTTGGATGGCCACAGTCCTCCACTTCACCTTGGTTCTGCATTCATTTCAAAGGAGCGCTACCCTGTACTAAAATGGCGGCTCTATTGACGCATTCCTTCTAATAGACAACAGTAGGGTAGGCGGCATCTAATGTATATATCTATGGTTGCTAGATCGGATACGTTTGCGGCTGGAGGTTAATGAGAATTATTTATGTTATTTATGAAATTTCCGATTTATTGTATTTTATTATCGTCTACCCCCACCCCAACCCTAAACCCAACCGTCACAGAAGCGTAAAAACAGTAGCCATACCGAGTATTATTTATCTTATCTATTAAATTACCCAATAAATTTTATTTTTTAACCCCTACTCCCACCCCAACCCTAAACCCAACCATCACAGTACTGAAAATATATTGATTATTGTTATACAGTGTCATAAAAAAAAATGCTGCTATATTAATGTGCATATCGCACTTCCGGCCGGCCGCGTATCCAATCTAGACTTTACCCGTCACAAGGCGTTTTTTCCTTCACAGCGTTTAATGGAAAATGACGCTGTCGCGATGTCCATATTTTATACAGTCATTGGTCTGAATACTTAGGACCATGTGATATTTCAGTTTTTCTGTTTTAATAAATCTGAAATGTCAACAATTCAGTGTTTTTTTTTGTCAATATGGGGTGCTGTGTGTACATTTATGAGGAAAAATGAACTTGGAAGGAAATGACTGCAATTCAACAAAGAGTTAAACATTTAAGGGGGTCTGAATACTTTTCGTACCCACTGTAAATATGAAAATGTATCTTCTCCAGTGCAGAAGATGAATTAAATGACCTGTTGTATACATGTATAGGAAGAAAGCTGTCACATTTCTTGTGTGTTTTTTTCTGGGTTAGTCGGTGTGAACCGCAGCATTAGTACAGTCTCATGCACAAAGGCTTCCTGTCAAGTTCAGGATTTTCATAAATAATATATTAAATTTTGAATTGTTTTCCCCAAAACACTATCAGTTATCCGCAGAATGCTAGAATATATATCGAATATAACACATACAGCAGCTGCATATACATTCCTATACGATATATATTCTAGAGGACCAATCTGTGAAACTCTTTCCATCTTTTTAAAAAAGCATCACAATTTACTGCTATTACATTGACTTGATCAGAACATGCTTCTATTGTTCAGCTTTTTGAAAACAAAATGCAAGCATCAGTACAGATGAAGACAAAATGAAAACCCTCTGAAATTTGATTCGTTTTTCAAATATTTCCCAAATGATGTTGAACAGATTCAGGAATTTTTTACAGTATTTCCTGTAATGTTTTTTCTTCTGGAAAAGAAAAATTTGGGCTAGAATAAAAGCGTTTTTTATTTATTTTTTTAATCATTTTAAGTTCAATATTATTAGCCCCCTTATAATATAATATTATAATATTATTAGCCCCCCTTACCAATATTTGATGGTCTCTGTCATCACAAAAAAATTTGTTTTTAGAAAATAGTTATTAGTGTTTAAAAACCTTCTTTCCATCAAGCATGACTTGCTTAAAAGTTTGTCTTCAACTGCATGTGACGTTACACATTTTCTGCACTTACACACAATGTTTGGTGAAAAACAAAGCAAAATGTCATTTAATATTAAGCGCTTCATAGTTAATTTATTATTGAACTCTTCATAGATCTTTAACTCTGAGAAGAGTCCCCAGCTAGGTAACAGCGCTGCATAATATCATTACTCCTACTGCAGCCATGGTACAGCATTAAAGCTCTTTGATTATTACACCACAATGAGAGTGTAGTTCCTAGCCATATTATCACCCTAGAAAATTAATCAATAAAATAAATTATTAATATTTGAGCGAGATGCTAATGGTCTAATCTGATTCAATGATCTATGCTAAGCTAAACAAAAAAGTGCTCCCACCAGACCTGAAGATCGGCTGAATGGATTTTAAAAAATTATAAAACTCAACTGTTTAACTCTAGAGAAGTTGTAAAATGAGCATATGCTCATGCGTCTATGATTTTTCATTCAGATGAGCACAGTCAAACTAGTATTAAATATTACCCTGGCTCATCCATGCTGTATAATGGTGTTGGATAGGGTCTTTTATTTTAAAGCTTTTAAAAGCACATAAATCCCGTGTCAAACTAACCCATAAGCTGCCAGGTGGTTAATGCATGTCTTAAAAAGATGCCTGATGTATTTTGTGTACATTCATAGAGATATATATATATATATATATATATATATATATATATAATCACTCCCTTCAGGTGATGCGACTTTAATTGTTTTATACTGAAGCTTTCCTTCTAAAAGCGCTTCCTTGGTCTTATCTATATTTCTTTGCACATTAAACACACGCAGGGCCGGAGCAAGCTGAACTGGCGCTCTAGGCGAACGGCGATCATGCCACCCTCAACCCAAAAGTGAAATAGAAAGTGACCGGTTCGCGGATGAAAGTGAGGAACGGGAGGGAGGGGGTAGGTGTCGCGGATGAAAGTAAGGACCGGGGGGTTCGCTCATTATTCTGCCGCCAAAGGCGGCCGCCTAGGTAGCCTCTATGAATGCGCCGGCCCTGAACACACGTCAGCCACAACAGGAAATAAAAAAAAACTGCAACTGCGTGAAATGTGTAAATTTTTTTTTTACGTGTTAAATATTTCAAATTAATTGCGTGCGTTAACATGCTAATTTTGACAGCCCTAATATTATTTTTTTATTAAAATGTTGGGGTGAACTATTCCTTTGAATTATTATTAATTATTATACATTTTCTGTCAGTCTTAGTATACAACATACAGTAACTGTGGAAAAGTCAAAATTTAAATAGGAAAATTATCTAAACTCTTTTAAAAAAATTATTAAAATTTGAGTGAGATGCTAATGGTCTAATCTGATTTATTGATCTATGCTAAGTTAAGCTAAAAGTGCTTCCACTAGACCTGAAGATAGGCTGAATGAATTCAAAAATAATAAAAACTCATCTGTTTAACTCTACGGGAGTTGAAATGAGCCTATTTCCCAAAAAAGTGTAGATTCTGCACTCAGCATATTTATACGGCAACACGGTCAAGATGTTAGGTCATACTTTAAACTGATTTCACCCAAAAATGAAAATTACTCCAAGATATCCTCACCGTCAAGCCTTATACCCTCAAAAAGTATATGTCAGATGAACACAGTCAAATTAGTTTTAAATATTACCCTGGCTCATCCATGCTGTATAATGGTGTTGGATAAGGGCTTTTATTTTAAAGCTTTTAAAAGCACATAAGCACTATTCCTTTTATTACTATCATTTTAATTTTCTGTCAATCTTACAATATGCAGTAACTACAGAAATGTCAAGATTTAAATAGGAAAATGATCAAAATTATTTTTTTAAATATTTGAGCGAGATGCTAATGGTCTAATCTGATTCAATGATCTATGCTAAGCTAAAAGTGCTCTCGCCAGACCTTAAGATCGGCTGAATGGATTCAAAAATGGTAAAACTCAAATGTTTAAATATATGTGCCTTGCAAAACTAGTCTATTTCAAAAACAAAAAGTGTAGAGTTACTTTAATAAAATCCTATGAAAGGGTAGATTCTACCCTCAGCATATTTCATTCGTCAAAATATTAGCTCATGTTTGTGCTGAACTGAGCTGATTGAGTGTATTTCTGCACCTGTGAGAAGGTGTTTGCAGCATATGCGGCGGCGGTGGTGAAGGACGTCAGGAAAGTGGCTCTGCCGCCCGTCTTCATGGTGTAAATCATGCGCTGCATCGGGCAGGTCAGATGAACCGACTGTCTGAATGTACTTATGAACACAAACACATCATCCACACCTAGGAGAAAAGAGGAAAGAAGAGAAATTGTTAAAGGTGTGGTCCACAGTGTATTTTTAAGGCTTGGTTGTGTTTATAATATGCAAAGCAATGTGTGCTCATGCTTGTAGAAAATCAAGTTATTTGTTCATATATCTTGATTATATACAGCTACTCAGCTAACATGAAAACAACTGTCATATTTCCTAGTTCCTCTTAAAGGCCCGCCATCAAGAGACTCTGATTGGTCAGCTAACATATTGTGCTGTGATTCACGGATTGGCTACACGTCAATCCCCTGAAAGCGCATGCTTTTGCGCTGTGTAAACATTCCAGTCAGAGC
Organism: Danio tinwini; assembly: GCA_903798205.1. Classification (NCBI taxonomy): domain Eukaryota; kingdom Metazoa; phylum Chordata; class Actinopteri; order Cypriniformes; family Danionidae; genus Danio; species Danio tinwini. Next base: position 1,712,979 of record CAIGQZ010000348.1, on the reverse strand, counting down.
AGCTGTTAGCAGTGTTATCTACCTGAATAAGACAGAAAAATGAAGAGGACAGCTGAACCCCACGCCTGCTCTCTAAAATAAAATCTGACAAGTGTCTTTTTACATATATTCGGAATAAGCATGTGTATGTAATATGAAACGTTCACATATCTTTTGTGTGTTTGTTATTTGAGATGTAGAATGCACGGAAAGCAGCCACATAGAGAGACACGCACAGAGAGACACTGCAGCGCTGCTGAAGATTGTGTGTGTTTGACTGATAAATATGAATTTGTAGCTATATTGTTAGCGGTGCCAAACAGCATTTCCTGTTGTTTACATTCTTGTTTACGTCTTCGCTACAACATACCATTAACGCTAGAAACTGTGCATGTAGTTGATCAATTTTAACAAATAAAAACACTTACAGATTGTGTAATAATTGTGTATATATAATTCTCTATATATAAGTCTCTGGAACATAGGCGACATGGTGGCGCAGTGGGTAGCGATCTGGCCTTACAGCAAGAAGGTCACTGGTTCAAGCCTCGGCTGGGTCAGTTGGTATTTCTGTGTGGAGTTTGCATGTTCTCCCCGCGTTCGCGTGGGTTTCTGCCGGGTGCTCCGGTTTCCCCCACAAGTCCAAAGACATGCGCTATAGGGGAATTGGGTAGGCTAAATTGTCCGTAGTGTATGTGTGTGAATGAGATGTGTTTCCCAGTGATGGGTTGCAGCTGGAAGGGCGTCCGCTGCGTAAAAACATATGTTGGATAAGTTGGTGGTTCAATCCGCTGTGGCCACCCCAGATTAATAAAGGGACTAAGCCGGAAAGAACATGAATGAATGAATTCTTTGGAACATAATTAAGATTAAACTGTAAGCTCTTCTCTCTTTGTCCATTGGAAGCCCAAATACAGAAACAGAAGAAGCTGTGTGGAAATAGCAGCATTTGGACGCCATTTTAGCTTTCTCTGCTATAACATTACAGCATACCTACCAACACTCCCGTTTTTTCCTGGAATCTCCCGTATTTCAGACCCACCTCCCGGTTTGTTATTTCTCCAGGAAAACTCCTGGAATTTCAACCCCTTTCCCCGGTCCTCAGGTGATTTGTACAATCTGTAACACCCCATTCACACAGGGCTTCGATCGTCATAGCAGTGTCAGCCAATGAAATTAGTCAGCATCGGCTACTGTCTGAGCTGGTGTATTTGCATACAGCGATCTGATTGGCTGGCGCTTCCATCAGCACTTAAAAAGTTGAGAAAGTCCCAACTTCTGCAGCGATCAACATCACTGAATCGGGGCCGACGGATCCACAATGCAGTTCGGCAATGCCTGACGTTACCCATTCAAAGTGAATGGGGCGTAACACCCCCGGATCGCCGACAGACCAGGCACCCCTTCCGTTCGCTCTGCTCACCACCCCCCTCCCACCCACACACACACACACACACACACTTTTCGTTTTCTCCAGCCCTTGTCAAGTCTCTGAATGGTACTGTGTACCCCCCAGCAACCACCCCCCCCCCTTTCCTGGATTTTCATGGCCTTTAGGGTGTGTGCGTGAGATGAATGCACGTAACCCAAAGCCCTTGTGATCTCACTAGCCCTGATGTACTTTTTTGTAGTCCCCAAATTTTGTTAGCTGTAGTCTTTACTAAGCTAACTCTGTAAAAACCAATGTCTCCCTTTGCATTGCACTTTGAGCGTCTACATTCAGAGATGTTGTTTATGTTCACACAGCTACATTACACATCAACTAAAGTTTAAAATATTTTATCGCAGTGGACCACCGCTTTAAGTTTCAGACGGAGGGGTCAGAGAACATGTTGATTTACAGATTTGGTATTTTATGGACCCTCTTTCACAACACTGTTGTTTTTGCAATTTTCTTCTCATAAACTCAGACAAAACAGAATTATTACTTATTGGGCATAAATCCTGTACACAGCAGTTCTCACAACTCGACCTGCAATTAGAGGGATACAAAGTTAGCGTTAGCTCTACTATAAAAGATCTGGGTGTCATATTAGACAGCAATTTAACTTTTGAAAATCATGCTTTTATGACTTCTAGGCTGGATTACTGTAATGCTCTGTTCGCTGGCTGTCCAGCATCCTCTATTAACAAACTTCAGCTAGTACAAAATGCAGCTGCCAGAGTTCTTACCAGGTCTAAAAAATATGATCATATCACCCCAATTTTATCCTCCTTACACTGGCTGCCTGTTAAGTTTCATATTAAATATATTAAATATTGCTTCTTACCTATAAAGCTTTAAATAATCTCTCTCCTGTTTATCTAACCAACCTCCTGTCTCGCTACAATCCAACCCGCTCTTTAAGATTTCAAAACTCACTGGTAGTACCTAGAATAGCTAAGTCGAGTAAAGGAGGTCGAGTCTTCTAATTTATGTCTCCTAAACTCTGAAATAGCCTTCCTGATAATGTCCGAGGCTCAGACACACTCTCACAGTTAAAACTAGATTAAAAACCTATCTTTTTAGCAAAGCATACACTCAGTGCATCACTTAGCTGTGTGACGCATGAGTGTGCCCCACGCAGGTTTTTTGCATCTCGTTTATATGAACGGCAGCTACGCTAATTATTCTCTTTATTCTCTATTTCAGCCTCCGGCGCCTAGACTGCAGCTCTGCACAAGACGTTTGGCCATAGGAGAAATGGCCGTGCCCAACTGAGCCTGGTTTCTCTCAAGGTTTTTTAAATTCTTCACTTTCGTCAATTGGTGAAGTTTTTTCCTCGCCGCTGTCGCCACTGGCTTGCATGGTTCGGGATCTGTAGAGCTGCGCATCGATGGAATTGCTCTTCAGTGTTTGGACTCTCAGCAGTGATTATTAAACCACACTGACCTGAGAGTAAATCTGACATTATTCTCTCTTCTGCCTGCCGTCTCACACTATGTTTTTCCTTTTTCTGAGAGTCTTGATAACACCATTGTGGAGTTTTTCTTTTATTATTTCAGCCAATGGGATTGTAAAAAATTATTTGTTGTACTCTCCCATTCATTGCGCTCTAAGTTTACCCGACTTTGATGACTTCTGCTACCGAGAAACCCGAAAATGTGAAAAGGCTCCATTATTCTTACCAATGCCGATGATAACGAAAGCTGCCACTCCGTTGAGGATGCCGAGATATTTCACTCCAAACACCACATGATATAAGAAGAGAGCCACGAGGCAACTAAGACCAATACTGGCCAAGCCAAAGAACGTCAGAAACACTGTGGAGAAAAGAAATAGTTGTGAAGCATAATACCAAATCAAGAAAGTACAATGGAGACTATGGGCAACGCGGTGGCACAGTGGGTTGCACAATCGCCTCACAGCAAGAAGGTCGCTGGTTCGAGCCCCAGCTGGGTCAGTTGGCATTTTTGTGTGGAGTTTGCATGTTCTCCCCGTGTTGGCGTGGGTTTCCTCCTGGTGCTCCGGTTTCCCCCACAAGTCCAGAGACATGTGCTATAGGGGAATTGGGTGAGCTAAATTGTCCGTAGTGTATAAGTGTGAATGAGAGTGTATGGATGTTTCCCAGAGATGGGTTGCAGCTAGAAGGGCACTGCTACGTAAAACATATGCTGGATAAGTTGGCGGTTCGTTCCGCTGTGGTGACCCCAGATTAATAAAGGGACTAAGCTGAAAAGAAAATGAATGAATGAATGACGATGGAGACTACAGTAATCTATATGGGTAGGGTATAGGGAGGATCGGCTCTTAAATGTTTTTTGCCATCCTTCATAGAAAGAAAAAAAATGGGATAAATACGAGGAAATACCTTTACGAGATTATAGCGGGATAGTATTGTAAAATACGGGAGAATCCTGGTAAAAACCGGAGGGTTGACAGGTAAGGTCTAAGTTTAGTTAACTTAGATAAGTTGCTGTAATTAAGAATGATGTTGACAGGACTTTATAATTCAAGTGCAATGGACATGATTTAAAGTTGAGTGAACTTAAATATTAAAGTTGTCTCTCATTTACACACTATGGTCAATTTTGTTTATTCAATGCACTTATACCGCATGTCTTTTTGGGAAACTGGAGGAAACATGCAAACTCCACACAAAAACACCAACTGGCCCAGCCAGGACTCGAACAAATGACCTTCTTGCTGGAAGGTAACAGTGCTAACCACTGAGCCACCATGAACCATGTTCATTTTATGGACCACTCCAAACACTACAATACAATACTTCTCCAAAGAAGCACCCCAAGTTGTGAATTATATATTTCCACACTAGGCTAGCCTATGCCGTGCAACAGGTAACAGTTTTGCTTTTGACCTAGATATCCAGTCAAAGCACCACGCATCCCGCCGTTATGGATATATTAGCTAAATATTATTGTTATTATTATACATTAGTGGAAATTATGCGCTTTTTTAAACAAGCAGATTTTTTTTTCTCTGCATGCATGTGAAAGAGAAATGAACAGGGAAAATGAACAGACAATAAATAATATGTGGCTCACTTTGCGTGCGTATATGCCCATTTATTTAATTCATAACTGCCATTTCTGAGTGCATGAGAGTGTTTTACATGTAATGGCAGTTGGTCAAATATTTGTAACATACTAGCCTGTTCTAAATAATAATAGCCTACTGATAAAGAAAGTTATATAACAAGGTGAAGTGCTCCACCGTTACAATAATCGTAAAATTATTTTGTAGTGTGTGCTGTGCCGCGGTTTTCATATGTGCACATCTTTAAGATTTGAGGTAATACCATCGCCATGATGGTCAAAGAAACCGAAACATTCTTTTCACCCCAACGCAATTTAACAGGGCACTATAAAGGCTAAAGAACTAATTCTTATATTAGCTTTTTGCAGCCTAGGGCTATATTTTTTACCATGTATCTTTTATAAAATCAACAGTATAGTGTAAAAGCATGTTTATTACTACGAAAACTAAAACAAAATAATATTTTAATTGAACACATCACACATAAGGTACACATACAGAACCGTCTACCGTCTACAACAGCCATATCACCCTGCAGCCCAAGACCGGTTACTCACTGAAGCTAAGCAGGGCTGAGCCTGGTCAGTACCTGGATGGGAGACCACATGGGAAAACTAGGTTGCTGTTGGAAGTGGTGTTAGAGAGGCCAGCAGGGGGCGCTCAACTTGTGGTATGTGTGAGTCCTAATGCCCCAGTAAAACTGAAGGGGACACTATACTGTTGGTGGGCGCCGTCTTTCGGATGAGACGTTAAACCGAGGTCTTGACTCTCTGTGGACATTAAAAATCCCATGGCATAAGAGTAGGTGTGTAGACCTGGTGTCCTGGCCAAAGTCCCTCAATCGGCAATTTCCCATCATGGCCTCCTAATCATCCCCATCCACCGAATTGGCTCTATTGCTGTCTCTTCACTCCACCAATAGCTGGTGTGTGGTGAGCGCATTGGTGCAGTTGTCCTGTGGCTGCCGTCGCATCATCCAAGTGGATGCTGCACACTGGTGGTGGTTTAGAGAGACTCCCCTCATAATTGTGAAGCTCTTTGGGTGTATGGCCATACACAATAAATGCGCTATATAAATACACATTACATTACATTACATATCTAGTATTGTGAGAAGCTGAAAATCTGTGGTTAGTGCGCCACCCAGCGGTTAAAAGCTGCTGGCGCACCAAATACCGCCGCCGCAGCAGTATGAACGGCGGCAAAGGGACCAAATTGAAGTAGTGACATCTGTATCTGAGAAGAACCTCAGACAAACACACACCACAACATAACAATGAACAAAATGGCGGTCAGTCTTGCCAGAAACACTTGAATGTTTCCAGCCCAAACTGTCCAAACCTCTCCCAAACACACACAAAAATGTCTAAAAAAGTGTAGGTACGCACACTCATTAAGTTGTGATAACTAATTGGGACAACAATTTTTACAGTGTAGCAACAGCAGCACTACAACAAACAATAGCTTCTTAACATATGATCCACACTATTTTTAGCTACAGTCTTGCTTTAAAAAGGGTATCAATGCTACTTGAATTGCTTCATTTAATTGCAAGACAGCTAATGGAATATCCGTCAGCACTACTCAGTTCTTCAGATTACCATTAGCACGTCACAAAACTGCCAGGATATTTTTGGCCTACATCCTTCACCGCAACCAGGAGATGTTTTCAAGCTTTTATCCCTGAATTAACTCAAAGTGCCGTGTCGAACCGAGAGCGCTGAAGGTTTCGTAACAAATTGCTGAGAGGAACAACGATGCTGGAGAGCTCTTCAACAAATATAGCTGATATGTAAATGAATTCAGGTTTTGGGAAGGTTATATTACATATAGATGACGCGCAGAGGTCACGTTACGTAATGTAAAAGAGAGGGGTTTTGATGAAAAGTCAAATGTTGTTCCATTTCCCATTATCCAGAAGGTTGTTGTTGCAGCAGCTCAGAGAAAATAAGCCTCATTTTAGAAACAGAAATAGGATAACGACCTGAATATACTAAGCAAGCAGCTAAAGAGGTCCAAATCAATAAGATTCATTTGATGAATTGCGCAGCAGCCGAAGTCGCAGTCTGTACATCTTCCCAATCGGCATCATCGTATGCTTTTAATAGACTGAAATGAGTGTTTACTGCTGTGCTAATTAAGTCGTACGGTACACAGTTGTAAACTCGTGCTGCTGTCTGTGTGTGTGTGTGTGTGTGTGTGTGGATAGGCTGCGCAGGATGCAAGGCATCAGTCGGATTTCATTTTAGAAATCATTTCCAGCTTATCTTTTGACAAAAAAATGTTGACACAAAAGCAAACCGAGGACTTTTGTAGATGAAAAATTCAACCCAGTTGCAATTCCGGCAATAACAAGTCATGAGAGCAAGGTTAAAGGTGCTGTATTTAAGTTTTTGACTCTTATAAAGCATAAAAATATCGTAATATGTTTGCAGATATTTCGGAAACATGCTAAGTGAACATACTTTATCTGAAAAACAATGCTGAAGTCAGATATTCTGCTTTGAACATGTGCATTACGTGCGGGAACGACTGTCTTTATTTTGATTCTTCTTTTAACCCGCACAGTTCCAGTTTAGCTAATTATATTTCAGCAACCCGGGTTGCCTTGCTGGAAAACAGCGTATTTCATTAATTTAGTCAGGAAGGCTCTCAAAATATGCATCTGTGACTGAAATGCAACCTCCGGTGGAGAGTAACAGCATTTAAAATGAGAGGCAGATTCAGAGATCTACATGAGGTGGTTATTAATCAGCAAATAATAAGAATATTATGACATAAACAGTCGGTGAGCAGGTCCTAACAACACGCTAAATGATGAGATTTACAGTGATAAGCAATTTGGCTGTTTGCACCAGCCAAAAAACTACAGAAATTTAAATACAGCCATTCAGAAGCACAGAATAGTACACTCGCTGCACTCACTCGTGAAATATGTGTAGGTTTATAATCTAATTAATACATATTAAACCTCTTTAACATTATTAAATGTAGCTGCTGAATCACTAGCTATGTTTCCATCCACCTATTTTTATGTGCATTTTGGATATGCGCATAAAAAAACGGTTGATAGAAACGCCATGATCGGAATACATTTTTAAAAATGCGCATAAAAAACGCATGTGCATAACTGAGTAGGATAAACTTTTTATTTGATAAGAAAAGATGCACATAAACTACGATGGAAACACTTTTACCACACAAATTCCACTATGTGCATTAAAAAAGGTCATGTGATTTTGTTATAAGAGATCATGTGATGATGAAAATGTGTGTAAATGGACAAACCAGCAGGCTGAGCACACTGTAAACTATATGAAATGTTGTTTTGGTCATTCTAAAACGCCTTACAGTTTAAATATTAGTGTTATTATATTATTAATGACCTCCAGAATCAAGAGCGTCTGTGCTCCGCGTCTGACACCTTCAAACGCCACCGCGCGTTCACTGCGTGTCAGGATTGCCTTCTGAGGCGCAAGTCATTTATTAAATGAAGAAAAGATTGACGCAGCTTCTCCTACTGCAGCAAATTCAGATTTTACTGTTGATTTTTGGCGCTAGTTATTCAGGAAGTGACTATTTTGTTTGCTTTAACTCGTTGGATAGAAACGCTGCTTTATTTGCACGTCTTTTATCCGATAATCCAGTTTTGCACATAAAGTTCATTCGCATTTTTGGATGGAAACATAGCTACTGATATGAGTTGGTTCGCACTGAGTTGTCTTGAACATTAGATGGATCAGCTGTGCTTAATTAGGGTTGGAGCAAAACTGTGCAGAGCTGTGGCCTATGCCTTAAAGGGACTTTGGCTTTATTTTAAGTGAACAACAATAACCTCACTCAATCAAACCTTCCTTCAGCTTAGGCCCAATTCCAATTCTACCCCTTAGCCCTTACCCCTCGTTTTTTGCGCGTTCCCATAAAAGGGTAGGTGTGTCCCAATTCTCTTTAGCTTGAAGGCGTAGGGCTAAGGGGGAGGGGTAAATAGCCATTCGAACAAAGATTTTTCAGGACCACACTCAAAACCAAGAATACACCAGCCACAACGGCAGAATAGTTACACCCAAATGTAAGGAGATCCATAAATTAGTATTTCTGTCATTATTATGGATATTTACAACAAACAAATAACCGCGTTCGTGTTTTACCGTCATGCTTTTAAAAAAACCCGCTAAAATAAAACCCGCTAAACTTTGCGATCTATAATCCCTAAACATAACTCTTGTATAACAATCCTACAACATTCTGACACTCGATGACACTCGAACACCCTGTCAGAAAAGTCTAGTAGTGGGAAAGACCTTTTTACAGTGTCTGCTTTAAAGGGCACCTATGGTGAAAAATCTACTTTTCAAGCTTTTTGAACAGACATATGTGTAGGTATAGTGTATAGACCGTCATATTGTGGTGATATAAACACACTCAGTCCTTTTTTTTCAATTTAACAACATAAAAAAGGTGGACCAATTAGAGCGGTTTTGAGATCGACCGCAACTTGATGTAGGAGTGCGGTCCCCCCGCCCACCAATATTGATTGACAGGTGCGCATTACCATATCCTCAGTATGTTGTTTCACGTCAGCCATTTTCAGCGTGTGAGTCAAAGCGACGTCACCAAAGAAACACCCTTGCTCTATTATTAGATGTAAGGCTCATTGGGCTGAACATTCACCACGTTATCGCTCTCCTCGTCGACAGTGTTTGTGAGTTTTGGTGGGTTTGCATACACGTGTACTTTTCATTGCGTCTTCCTTAAACTTCAGCGGTTTGCATTTCCCGCGGTCACAGAAGCTCCCTGTCATCTTAACTAGGTGCAGCTGAAAAGCGTGAGCTCATTGCCTCACGTGCGCGTGCCTCCATTGGAAATAACGAACTAACGATGAGCAGCACCATGCATTTCGCGGTGTCACGGATATAAGTGAGGACCGGGAGGGAGGGGTGGATGTCGTGGATGAAAGTGAGGACCGGGGGGTTCGCTCACTATTCTGCCGCCTAGGTCGCCTCTATGGACGTGCTGGACCTGCTCAGGACACTGTTCATATTTCTGCCACGCCACAGAGCGTTATCTGAATAGTTTCATTTTAAATAACATGCGAATGTGCACGTCTAGTTTAGACTCTGAGCGGCGCATCCGGTGTATGACGCCCTTTAATTATAGCCTCAAGCAGGTCGTACACCAGAAGCGCCGCTCTGCGACAAGCAGCGTCACGCCATGCAGCAGCATGCTCTGAATTCTAAACATAAGTTTCTATCAGATGACAAACACCTTCAGTCAAAGTTAATTCAGTGTGCTTGGTTATTAGTCTCGGTGTACAAGCTCGGAGCTTTAAACTAGCACACAGTTGGCTGTAAAACTATACAAAGACACAAATGATTTTGTACTCTCTGCTTGGTCTGTGTCCGAGTCGTACATGTACAGCTGAATGCTGGTCCTCTCACTCATGTTGCTTCTCTCTGTCCACCTGTATGTTGCCATACACAAAGCGGGGGAGCTCTCGGAAGTCGAAACTAATTTTCATGTGAAGCAACACGCCCCTAAAACAGCGACCTGTGTACACGCCCCCAAATGACACTTTTTAACACATCATAATAAAAAATCTGAATTGTGTTTTGAACTGAACCTAAACTGGCACACTCGAACCATAAAAGAACCATAATATTAATATTACATCTTAAAAAAAGGGGTAAAATAGGTGTCCTTTAATGTTAATGTTGTTTTTGGTGTGTTTACATAGATGAATATAGCCACTGTGTAAATACACAGTACAGTTATGAGCTTATTGTCACATTAGATCTTGATGATAACATAATATATGCCTTCAGGGACTTCCTAAAGATAAATACTAAAAAATAACACAACTGGAATAACTACAGCAGTCGCAATCGTCTGATCTCATATGAAGCAAGAGATCACGATGACATCTGATGACGTGTGCAGGTGTTGTAGTGCTGTCTCAATTCTTAGAGGTAAATTTTGAAGCCCTTCCCCTTCACACTCTGTTCCAAGGGGTACAAAAATAGAATTGGGATTTATTATTGGGCCTTAGTGTCTAATTTTCAACAGACAATTACAACAACAACATAAACTAAGCTAAATCCACTGTAAACCATGGTGTCTCTGGGTTCATTCAATTAGAAAGCTAGTTAAACGTCTTACCAGAAAATGAAGTCAGAATGTACACAAGGACAGTGATGCATCCGCCACTGAACAAAGCCAGCATCATGTCACTGTTGAAGGTCTTGCGCACCTCATCGTCGAATAACTCGGTCCCGCCATACAACACCTTCACTTTACTGAGAGACAGAATGAAAGGAAATAAAGAGAAATAGTCATGATGAACATGGTTAGATGGGGGGATTACATTAGCAGATGGAAAAAGATTATCCTAATTACATCGGGAGCTCTTAAAGGAGTCATTAGAGTATGTGAGTGTCTACTCTGCATCTGGACATTGGCTCATTTCTAGAGCTCCTACAGTCCAGGATTTAATGATTCGAAGAGCATCCGCTTGCATTGACAGCAGAAAGTATATTAAGGGTGTTTTGTAGTTTAATAAAGCTTTGGCTCATTGATTCATCAGTGGTTTTTGTTTGGCGATGATCCTTCAGGGTTTTGATTTGCAAAAAGGGCGAATTGCAACATCTGACAAACTCTCTTTTGTTTCTGACACTAAAGAACACTTACAGGCTTTATAGACTCCCATTTGGTGTTTAATCATTTATATATAACTCGTTAGTTCTGCATTAGTAAAGTGAACAGTACTGTATCTCCGGCTGCCACACAGAAGAGCAGCAGGACTGAGCAATGATTCATCACCATTGTGCCATCGAGATCCTCCTCATAAATTCATTGTGCTGTTAAATAGACGTCAAATTTGGGAAAGCTAAATCTGCCTTATGGCAGTCCTCATGCACACTTACATTTTTATGTAACACAGTGTATCACTTTTAGAATAAAAATGCCATATTTGAGTATAGAGTTGAGCACTGAAATGAAGTAAACAGAATACATTTTACACAAGTGATTGCTTTTGGAAGATGTTTCCTATGGTAAGGAGGGCTTATGTTTTCAAACCAGACTCATTATTGATATGTACCCCTGCATACATTTCTAGACAGCGTGAAATATGTCCCAGGAGGTACTTTTTTGCAGTTTTTTTGCAGGCCGCTGTGTGCACTTTTTCAGATCTTACATTTCTCTTGCCAGTGCCATTTGCGCCTGCTGTTCTTGCGTAGATCCACCAGAGATTGCTGTCGACTGACTGTCTGACTGACCAACCGATACCTCCACCCTCCTCCTTCCCTAAACCCAACCGACAGTTTAAAAAAGCAATCAAGAGAAAAGGCCCCTAATTTTTACCACATTTTCAGATCTTACCACATCTTCACCCTGTTATTGACTTGTTTATTTTATTTTTTGCAATTTGTTTTTGTTTTACCTGCGTTTTGGATTCATTCTTCGCCAAACTCAAGCTTCGTTGATGTGGTCAACTCCTCTCTGCATCTCAAGTCCACTGACGTACGTGGCGAGCTACTGGGCAAACTGGTAACAGCGCGAAAGCCGTCCATATGGAGGTAAGCAGTCAGCTGGTAGCTCTAAAAGGAACGGCGTCATTCCGCCCCGTATCATTCGTTTTAAAGACAAAATGCAGCCATATGTACTTCTGGCTACATAATTCACCATCTCCAGAAATGTATATAGAACTACGTTTTCAGAAAGAGCCTATGTATTTACAATAAGATGTTATTAGTTAGTGTTAATGCATTTACTAACATGAACAAACAATGAACAATACATTTACCACAGTATGTGTTCATGTTAGTTAATTTTAGTCAATAAAAATACAGTTGTTTATTCTAAGTTCATTTTAATACACTAATGCAACATAGGCTCATTGAAAACGTAGCCCTATTTTCTTTTTTAAAGATCGCAAATTATGTAGCCAGAAGTACGTACGGCTACATTTCGTCTTTAAAACAAATGATATGGGGTGGTATGACGGCGTTCCTTTTCGCGCTTACCAGCTGAGCACTTACCTCCATATAGATGGCTTTCCGGCTGTTACCAGTTTGTCTAGTGGCTTACCACATACGTCGGCGGACTTAAGAGGCGGAGAGGAGTTGACCACGACGACAGGGTTCGACTTCGGTGAAGAACAGTTCCAGCAAGTGGGTAAGACAAAAACGGAAGCCAAAAAATAAAAAAGTAAATAACAAGGTAAAAACGTTGAATATCTTTTTAAAAGTTAAATTTCTTTTTATGATCACTCAGTCAGTCGACAGCGACCTCTGGTGGATCTACGTGAGAACAGCAAAGAGACAAATTTAAGATCTGAAAAAGAATACACAGCGTCCTCTGGAGGATTCGCGAAAACAAAAACTGCAAAAAAATGTAGCTCCTGGGATGCATTTGGAGCTCTCCAGAAGTGTACATAGGGGTACATTTTCAGAATAAGCCAGGGTTGCACTAATGCTAACAAGCATAAGTTTGTATTTTAATGATACATTAGTAAATATTGAACTATGATTAATAAATGCTGTACAAGTATTATCCATACTTAGTTTATGTTAGTAAATACGATAACTAATAAAACCTTATTGTTAAATATGACCATTAATTAAAAAAAAACTACATTATATAGACAATTGAGTAAACAGTCACAGCAAACTGCGCCTTGATTGCAGTAATAAACCCATTCATGGCATTATGAAACCTAATATTACAGTATATTGGTAAGAAAATGTTAGCCTTTATTCAGCAATATTCCTTGAAGGAATAGGCTGTGATGTTGTAAATAATGCTAAGTTTCTTTTACAGATCGATTGTTTGACTTCATGAGACCTCAGTGTGTCATCAGAAACCTGTGTCTACTTTTTTTTCTTATACTCGATTGACAAAAAACATCTAGAAAAACTGACAGACACTGACTTGGATTTTATAACTCAACAAAGACAACGGTTTTAGCAAAAAAAAAATAATCGTCTTTAATGTTCTACTGAGGGGGGGGGGGGGGGGGGGGATTAACAACACCACAAAAAGTGTTTGCCCCTTAGGGATTTTTGAGCATGTTTGGCTAAAGAAAACCAAAATAAAGACTTTTGGAGTGGCCTACTCAAAGTCCTGACCTAAATCCAATTGAGATTCTGTGGCATGACCTTACAAAGGCAATTCAATATTGAAAACCCTCCAAAATACCTGAATTACACAACTGCGTTCCTCCACAGCGCTGTAAGAGACTCATTGCAAGTTATCGAAAAACTCTTGATTGCAGTTGTTGCTGCAAATTGTAGCCCAGCCAGTTATTTTGTTTAGGGAGCAAACACTTTTTCACACAGGGATATGTAGTTATGTGTTTTGTTTTCCCTTAATAATAAAAACCTTCATTTCAAAACTGCATGGTGTGTTTACTTGTGTTATCTTTGATATATAATGAGAATAAAGAGATATGTTCTCTGAAAGCATATCTAAATTAATGATATGTACAGATTATTTGTATTTTTATATATATAATAACAATGTAATATATCCATTATCAACTCGTCTGTAAGTCAATATGCATATGGAAGTTACAGTATATGCAGGTGAGGTTATGCATAGACAAGATTCATGTATGGGAAATCAGAGTGTGGTGACTAAAACTTCCAATGAGGTTTATTAAGTTCAATTTGGTACAGGTTTGAATTCTTTATGTTTTTTTGGGGGGGAATGAATGTGCTTTACAGAAATAGCACTGATTTAATAATAAATGAATGTTTGCTTTATGGCATGCTCTAAGACTGAAGAGCAGCGATTCATAATTTATACTTCATTGGAAATCATGAAATCATTTAATGATGTTTTAAAAAAAAAAGTCTGCCCCCTCAAAAAAATTTCTGCTCACACTTTACCTATTTTAGTTTCTTTCTTCTGTTGCACACACAAGAAGGTATTTTAAAAAACGCTAACAATCTGTAACCATTGACCTCCACAGTATCTATTTCTATCCAAGTTTTCTCATTGGCTGCATGTTCTAGTCTCCTTTTATGCAAGTACATGGCTTGTATTGTTTCTTTGTGTCATATGCTCTCCTGTCTATTGTCTAGTCCCACCTGACTTGTTAACCCATTATCAGTTTATTATGTTCACCTGTTTGTGTGTTAATTATTTCATCTTATAACTCCCTCTTGTCTGCTGTCCTGTGTCAGTTCATTGTCTTTTATTTAGTGTGTTGGAGTCATCCCGTCTTGTGTCTAGTCCTGCCTTGCCAGCCCAGTTTTGGTGATGTATTTTCTCCTATGGGATCATTTCTGTTTGTTTATTTAGTTTTTTCAAAGTTAAAATAAATATCATTCCTTGCATTCTGATGTCCTTGCCTATTCCCTACACCCGGTAAAGTCTAGATTGGATATGCGGCCGGCCGGAGGTGCGATATGCACATTCATATAGCAGAATTTTTTTATGAAACTCTATAAGAATAATTAATATCCTACAGTACTGTGACAATTGGGTTTAGGGTTGGGGTGGGGGTAGGTGTTAAAAACTAAAATCTATTAAGTAATTTAATAGATAACATAAATAATACTCGGTACAACTACTGTTTTTAGTTTACTGTGACGGTTGGGTTTAGGGTTGGGACGATAATAAAATACAATAAATGGGAAATGCAATAAATAACAAATAATTCTCTTTAACTTCCGGCCGCAAACGTATCTGTTCTAGCAACAACCCCTACACCCCGATCGTGACAATTCTCCCCCTATTATTTACTTTTTTTTTTTTTTTTTGGCTTTTGTTTTTGTCTTAACCACATTCTGGAGCCGTTATTTGACAGAGCCAAACTCTGTCATCAGGGTCAACTCCACTCTGCGTCTCAAATCCTCCAACATACGCAACTAGCTACTGGATAAACTGGTAACAGCGGAAAAGCTGACCACATGGAGGTAAGCGGTCAGCTTGTAGGAATGGCACCATACCACCCCATGGTGTTCATTTTACAGTGGTGTAAAGTACTTGAGTAAATGGACTTCGTTACTTTACTTAAGTATTTTTTTGGCTACTTTGTACTTGTACTGAGTATCAAAAATATAAGCAACTTTTACTCTCTACTTGACAACATTTTTGATTGAATATATGTACACTTTACTCCACTACATTTGAACGGACGCTTACCGTTACTCATTACATTGTGATTGTGCGCGACAAGTTGGCATCTTTATCTACCATGGCTAATTTGTTGGGCGGATGAGGCGATATCGCCATCTGCAGGGTGCTGAAGGTACTGTATGCTATTAATGGGCTAAATCACGGAAATGTGAATTAGCAGCTTGTCTAATACCAGGTGTTTAATTAGCGACATGGCTGCAGCCAGTGATGAAGCTGAAGCCGGCACATCAAGCAGTGCCAGCACTGATGATCATCCATGGCCTTATCTGAAAGAAATGTTTTCATTTGCCGATATACAGAATGGCTCCTACAGGATGCAGTGTCTACTTTGTTTGCCACGAACCACGAAACTAAGTGCTTTAAAGAATTCATCTTCAAATTTGAGAAAACACATTGAGGTAAGAGTCTATTTAATGTGAATTTAGTCAAATTATGTCTGACTTTACCATGGTATTGTAATGTTACCAAAAGTTAATACAGTTACTGATATGGCAAAAACCACTGCGATATGACTTTATTTTAGCTTTTTTTTTGTGCAATGTGAATAAATGTATGACTGAAATTATACATTTTGCATCAGGTGCATTTAGCTATGAGTTTGTTTTATTACATTCAGTATGAGAAAAATACTTTAGTTCTTTTAAATTTGGATACTTTAATACTTTTACTCAAGTCTTATTTGAATTGGTGACTTGTAACTTGTAATGGAGTACTTTCTACAGTAAGGTATCTGGACTTTTACTCAAGTATGGTTTTCAGGTACTCTTTACACCTCTGTCATTTTAAATGTAATATGTATTTATATAGCACATTTTATTGTGTATGGCCATACACCCTAAAGATGAAATGCAGCCATATGTACCTCTGAAAAATAACGGCGATCTCCAGAAATGCTTATAGGGATACATTTTCAGAATGAGCGTATGTTGATTTATTTTCCTAGCATGGAAGTCGATGTTAACAATTTTTCAGCTTTCTTCAGCATATCTTCCTTAGTGTTCAGCAGAAGAAAGAAACCCATAAAGGTTTAAAAAACCTTTGACAGTGAGTAAATAGTTAGTCGAGTTTCATTTTTGTATGCACTATCCCTTTAAATGTCAATTACTAAACATGAATTGAACAAATAAACAGACGATTAAGTCTCCAGGCCCCTTCGTTTAACACAATCCACTGTAATCTCAGCTCTTACCTGGTGGATTGCTGTGCGAGGATGCCTGCATACTGCACCACAAAGTCTCTGAAGAGCCGTCTCTGTTCTAATGGTCTGTCTTGAAGAGAGTAAAAGGAGGGGAGTGGAGCTCCAAAATGGATCTCACTGCGAAGAAGAGACGACTGAAGCTTGTCTGGTGTGAGAGACTCATCCACGTACCAGTAAAACTGAGGATGGGTGATCGCCAAGCTCAGGGCACCTAAAAAAAAAAAAGAGTACTAAATAAATCAAATCAAGCATTATTGTCATTCCGCTACATGTGTGGACATACAGTGGAACGAACTGTAGTATGGCGCGGGACTACAGTGCTAAATAAATAAACATAAGTCTAAATATGAACACACCACCGGATATAAGAGCATTTTTGGTAACATTTTATAACAACTACACACTATGAATCATTTATCAGCATTAGCATTAGCGAATAGTTCATTCGCTATTTATTAAGCATTTAAGCATCCGGATCCGGCACCTCTGAAATCTGATCCGGCACCTCATTTTACCAATTCTCAACCGCCCTCCTTCCCCGTATGCTGTTCACTTTCACTCTCTTCCGCAACTCCCCAACCCTCTTCACTTTTGTCCGCGACACCCACACCCCAGAGCCCCGCTCTTCACTTTCATCCGCTATACCTCTCCATATTCTGGTAACATGCTGGATCCGTTACCCCGATCTGTTCCGGGACCTCGCAATTTACAAATTAAGCACTGTACAATATATAGAAGTTTGGTGATTGATATGACTTAGCAGCAAAGTTCAAACAGACTTTGAATAGGGGTTACGTCAATGTATCATGACCCACCCGACGAACTGTGTCCTGAATCCCCAAAATTTGTGGGAAATCTGCTGCAATTTAAAACATTTGTAAGCCCCACAAAATTTGACAATATTTGCTTGATTTTACATTCAAATCAGCAATCGTGGAATTATATAATCCTGGAGGGTCTGATATGGCTGAACCAGACAGCACATAAAACAAGCTACAAGGATTGTTTACAAGGAATTAACGGTTAATGGTACCAACTGATGATTAGCAGAAACCACCAACAATCAATAATGCATGATAATATGGAGTTTTAATGGAAGTCAATGGGGCAAAAACAGCCGCAAACATGATGAAAGGGTAGTCATTTTGCCTCAGAGTGTATTTATTTATGAAAACTTTCAAAGCATTTTCCCAAGATATGTGTCAAAATAAGATTTGTCACCAAAAATCATTCCATTTGCTGAAACATAGAGAAAGTTGTGGCCAAAGACTTAAAATCACCCCAAAGTGGATGAAAACATCCCCAACAGCACACAAGGGTTAAGAGAGTTAGCTTAGCTTATTGACAACAAAAACAAAGGGATAAACAGGCCCCACCCTAGCAACTCACCATGTATATCAGCAAGATCAGGCCCCATTCCATCATAGTAGATCTTCCCTGCACGCTCACTGGGAAAGAGGTAGGACAGAACGGAGCTCGGAGGGGAGCAGAAGGAGGGTCCCAGGGGCAAATCCCTCAACGCCTCCAATGGCTTCCAGCAGAACTGCTGAAACTGAGGGTGCTGCATCAGTACTCTCTCCACCTGGTGTATGGTGTGAAGACGTTCGGGGGTGAAGATGTTGTTATCCTTGTCACCCTGGGCCACAAACACTAGCTCGATCCTCCACAGGGCCTGGGTCTGGAGATAGGGGTAGCCGGCAAACCTACGTGTTCTCATTGAGGGCGAGTCTGGTTTCTTGTGATCTTCGGCATCACTGGAATTGAGGCTTGCTGATATGCTTGGGTCTTTTTTCTGCTCTTTCATCTCATTGTTTTTCTCATTTCCAAACTGCCTGTTGTCATTGCGCGCCCCCGCCTCAGCTTTCCCCAAAATCCCTGCAGGTTCTGTGACATTCGCTATGCCAGAGACGTCCTTTGCTTTCCTGTTTACCATGAGCAACAAAAGGTCCCTCAGAGCATTGGCTTCCAGGTCAAATCCCTCTGCGTCCCGCCTGTGTCTGTCCCAAGATCCCAACTGGCTTTTGAGGGCAATAGTAAGAGCATCAAAGCGCTCTGCCGAGGCATGACTCCTGACCTCAAATGCACTGTAGGAAAGGTCAATGTCTAGTGGCTCACAGCGAAGGAACATGTAAGCCGAGAGAGCAAAGGGCACCAGAAATCCCACAGCCAGAACTATTCCACTTGCCCAGGGCTGTGTGTAGACCCATCCCAAAGTCCACCACAACCCCTTACAAACCTGTTCGTCTCCATTTGTTTGCTCTGTCTCTCCTTCGTCCTCCTCTTCCTCCTCTTCAAACTCACTCAAATTCCAGGTACCTTGAAGCAACAAGGGTTCGTCCTCTGAATCCATGGCTGCTCCTGCAACAGACACAAAACACGTACATTAATGCCTTTTGGCCTTCTAGGTGCTCCTGTTTGTGCCCAGACAGGTGAACGCTGAAATAAAGTACAGCTGATTTAGCGAGCATCTGTAAGAGACAGGCAGGTTATTCTCAGATGGCCAGTGCTAAGACAAGGACACAGCCGTAAAGCCTGTCATTCTGTAAGTGTAATAGTGGAACGCTTTGGCCTCTGGGGTAGTGAGTGGTGAAAGGAAATGAAGGAAACAGTGAACCGAGTCTCAGAGGCCAGCGATCAGGCTGGCAGATGGTTTGGCCTCTGGTATAAGATGCTGAACTCAGAGGAAGGATGTGTGTGTGTGTGTGTGTGTGGGGGGGGGGGTGTTAATATATTCTTCACACCAAACTGTGAGGGGATTTCATAGCAGGAAGGCCTTGTGCATTTTATATGGGAGTATCTGTGGGAATCTTTTGGAAGCATTGAAAGTTTTTCTAATAACTGATTTCTTTTATCACTGATTTTTCTTTAAAGACAATTTAGAAGTAATTGACCATTTTCCTGTGCTGTTTTTGCCTCTTTTCAGAACGCTCTGTTTAAATGGGCATGGATTATTGTAGACTCCCACCGTAAACAGCCACTGCTGTGATTGGCTAACAGTTTTGCATATTAAGCAGGCTAAACAGTATTGATCTTCCAATGAGGTGGGGCTTGTCCATTTTTAATAAATACAAAATTACAACATAAAATTAGAAATACTCATGAAGCATCTTAAAAGGTTTTACCACCCTTCCATCCATTAAAATGACAGATGCCGACCAAATAATAAAGTTTCATCAAAGTACATACTGCAATTCATTCATTCGTTTTCCTTCAAGTTAGTCCCTTTAATAATCTGGGGTTGCCACAGTGGAATGAACCACCAACTTATCCAGCATATGTTTTACAGAGCGGATGGCCTTCCAGCTGCAACACAGTACTGCGAAACACCCATACACTCTCATTTACACATACACTGCAGCCAATTAAGTTTATTAAATTCACCTTTTGGCGCATGTCTTTGGACTGTGGGGGAGCCACTGTGTCACCCTATACTGCAATTATTACTTAATAAAAAAGAAAAACACTATTGCTGGTTTTCGTCATCACTGTTAATGGTAAGTTATATTTAATATATTTGAGCAATTCCATGCAAAAGTTTTTACCAAAATAGCAAAACCCTTGTTACAGTTGTTACAGTACACTCTCAGAAATAAAGGTATGAGAGTTGTCACTGGGGTGGTACCTTTTCAAAAGGTACCCTAAAAGGTCCATATTAATACCTCAATGGTACGTATTGGTACCTAAAAAGTGCAAAAGTAATTCTCTTAAAATTTGTAGGTACTAATATATACTTTCGAGGAACCAATATGGATCCTTCAAGTACAAATATGTACCTTTTGAAAAGGTACCTCCCCAGTGACTTCTGAGAGACTGTAAAAATACTCAAAAATGTCTCTGTCAATGTTTTCAAACAATTATATTTGATTTACTAAAGTCACACAAGTGCCAATGTCACATCTGTCACATCCATAACGGAGACATGTCACATCCATAACCAAGCTTTCTCCTCATAAATGCAAAAATGTTAAATAAAATCAATAGTTTTTGTACTGTAGAGAGAAACTCTTATCCTCTTGATCGACATTGTTTCTTTTGGGTCGTGCAGTTTAATTCACAGAATTTCTACAAAGTACACTACCTGACGAAAGTCTTGTTGTCGATCCCAGTTGTAAGAACAACAAATAATAACTTGACTTCTAGTTAATCATTTGGAAAAGAAGGTGGATATTTCAGCTGAATCATCTGTTAAACTGCATCCCAATCATCACAAATAATGCAGAAGACTTCAGCAGGATAGCGCTCCTTCTCATACTTCAGCCTCCATATCAAAGTTCCTAAAAGCAAAGAAGGTCAAGGTGCTCCAGGATTGGCCAGCCCAGTCACCAGACATGAACATTATTGAGCATGTCTGGGGTAAGATGGAGGAGGCATTGAAGATGAATCCAAAGAATCTTGATGAACTCTGGGAGTCCTGCAAGAACGCTTTCTTTGCCATTCCAGATGATTTTATTAATCAGTGATTTAAGTCATTCAGAGATGTATGGATGCAGTCCTCCAAGCTCATGATGGAGTCAGACACAATATTCATTCTGTTTCCACTGCAGCATGACTTTATATTCTATACTGGACATTATTTCTGTTCAGTGGCGTTACTTTTGTTTAAGGCAAGTCAGACCTTACTGTCCTAATTAAATCATTAAAAATCAAGGCATGATCATATTTTATTTTGGTCAAATAAGCAAAATCTAGAGGCCTTTGCCTTTCATATAAGCCACTTCTGATACCAAATGATCAACTAAAAGATATTATTTGTTATTTCTAAAACTTAAAACCTTTTATCAGGTAGTGCACATTATGTTGTATACTGTAAACTTGCAGACGTCTTGGGTCACATTGATAACTCATGTTTATTTTCCTCATTTAAAATATAAAAAATGTTTACAGATTGATCTCATAACTCTAATGTGGTTAGTAGTTTTGTAAAATATAAACAGATGTTTCAATATAATGTTAACATATTCTTTCTCTGTGAATTTATGCTTTAAGTTTGTACTGCAAATGTCACATCCACAGTGCTGGAATTGCTCTTTTACATTACTAAATGATAAGCATATATGCTGATATTGTCAAAAAGCTCCGCCTTGCCTATAGCACTTCTAAACTTAAACACACATTGACACAAAGCCAGATGGAGCGAACAAGTGTGAGAAAGAAGAGGGACAGAGAGCCAGAGATAACGTGCTATCAGCGGCTGACACACAGTTGGCAGAGCCACTGAAAATTAAATCATTCAACTCGCCTAAGCCTGCCTAATTGCAGACTGAGAGAGACAGGAGTCCAATGTAAGTCCTGCCTAATGTACAATACAGCCCGAGGCAGAGTGAAAACTGAGCATGTACCATTTCATTTTCAACACAGATTGCCCCCCAATGTCCCATGTGCAAGAGCAAGGCTATGGAAGTCATTGACTTTCTGCAATGTGGAGCCCAGGGGCTGACAGAGAGAGTGAGAGAGATGGAGAGAGAGAAAGATGGAGAGCAAGCTCATTCTAATACTAATTCAAAGAGCTTTGTTGTCATGCCTGTGAAATAAAGCACAATGTTGCCAAAGCAATAACAATAAACAAAGTACAAAACATACATGAAGGGCCCTATCATTTACACGGCACAATAAGGTGCAAGACGTGTTTGGCCAGATATGTTATTATTATTTATTATATGCATATTTATATATTTGTTTAATAAAAACAAGTTTAGATTTGTCCAACTGTCGGGTTTTGGAGACGTCTGCATCACCATATGGGGCATAAGAACAGGATGTGTGTTTGGAGATAACCATAAAATGTTTTTTTGACTGCACTTTGTTATTATTATTGTTAATTTATTCAGTTGCTGGACATTAGAACTGAATTTAGAAATAGTTTTGAAACAAATCTTAGCGCTTAACAAACTAAATTAAATATGTAGGCTGATGGATCTCTTCAGTGGATTGTGTTCAACGGCGTTTCCTTACTCCATGAAAGTAAAGGAGTAAAGAGTAAAAGTAAAGAGAAAGTAAAGAGGTTGAATGGAGGAGGCTCATTATTTATCCTTGCGCTGCAGATGGTCTGTTTAACTGTTTTCTCACTAGTGAAGCGTTCAGTTTTTACACTTACAAAGTCCGCCATGTCAATAGCAAATGCACCATGGCGTGACATAACTGACTCCAGCCTAAAGGGAATGTGAGATGAGAGACTGATTGGTTTAATGCATGTTATTCTCAAAACACACCCATAACTCATTAAGAGAATAAGCACAACCCTGTTAGACCATGCGCCGTGACGCAAACCCTATTTTTCTATTCTTAAAATAGCAGAAGTGGATTCTGACACGCCCTTAATGCTTTTGCGCTATGCACTTTAGACTTTGTGCCCAGATCGTTAAAATAGAGCCCACAGATGTTTAAAGGCCCGTTTCCACTGAGTGGTACGGTACGGGTCGGTACGGGTCGGTACACTTTTATGGCCGTTTCCACTGTCAAAAGCGTACCGAACTGATCCGTACCGTACCACTTTTTCGGCACCCTTTCGAAAGGGTACCAAAGACGAGAAAGGGTACCCAAAGGTGGAGCTACACGCGCAGCTGAATGCTGATTGGTTTACAGAGATACGTCACGATCTCGTGGAGCTAGCCAGAATCAAAACAATGGAGCCGCCATGTTTTTAAATGCACAGCCGAGACAACTATATGCATATAATAACGATCCATGGATGACCCGGGCTCAAAACAAACCTTGTCGTTGTCTTGATGAACAGCCACAAAGCCAAGAATCTGCCGTGTCCTGTTGTTGTTTTATGAGGCCGTCTGAAAGTGCGAGCGGTTATTCGCTTTCTCCAGGGAGCTCGCGTTCGCGTCTAGATTTGATATAACGAACTTCTTGAGCTTATAATAATAACGTGCGTGTGTGATTAATAAAGCGTCTTCGACATCTGATCCATTCAGAAAGAAAAGGACAAACGCGAGAGTGAAGCGCAGAAAAAAAGGAGAAGCCCGACAGGATTACAAGGATTGCCGAACTCAAATAAGGACCAAATGTATGCTGTGTGTCGTTTATCTGTAATTAGTAACATATCGGAGACTGTAAGGGTCTGTATGTGTTCATATATGTTGCATTTATTTATTTATTTTATATAATTGCAGACGTTACAGTAGGCTGTAACACTGTCATTGATCTGCAGTTATAATCAAATCATGTTCATAGAAATGTTAGTAATAAACATTTATAAACAAGTATTAATATGTTTAAAGCATCTGTTTTGTTAGAAGAGCTTCTCATATAATGTGAACGAACTGTACAGCTTTACTGTAGACATTTATTCGAGCGAGAATGACGTCGACTGAAACTCTCTGTAGTACACCACGCCCACCAAAAGGATACCCTTTGTAATGGAAACACCATTTTGATAAAGGTGACCCGTACCGACCCGAACCGTACCGTACTCTACTACTCAGTGGAAACGAGCTATAAGAAGAAATTTAAATAATAATAAACAAACACTTATAAATTTTTGGTTATATTATACAGATGTTGTAAAAAATATACAGGTTACTTAAGTATTCATTCCTTCATTTTCTTTTCGGCTTAGTCCCTTCATTATTTAGGGGTCAACACAGCGGAATGAACCTCTAACTTATCCAGCATATGTTTTACGTGGTGGACGCCCTTCCAGCCGCAACCCATCACTGGGAAAAAACTAAGTATGGCTTATGAACAAAAATTATTCATTGTAAATATAATGATTACTACAATTTATTAAATTATTTATATTTATTATTTATATTTATTATTATTATTACTGTTTTATCCTAAAATGTTGACTTTTAAATTTTAGTTTGTTCAGTTTATTATTATTATTATTATTTGTATTTAAAATAAGGGAATAAACAGGAGGAAAATGAGGAATGTATTTGTATATACTCTGAATTATTATTATTTTTCCTAATTTCTGTTTAATGGAGAGCAGATTTTTTTCAACACATTTCTAAACATAATAGTTTTAATAACTCATTTCTAATAACTGATTTCTTTTATCATTGCCATGATGACAGTAAACAATATTTGACTAGATATTTTTCAAGACACTTCTATACAGCTTAAAGTGACATTTAAAGGCTTAACTAGGCAGGTTAGGGTAATTAGGCAAGTTATTGTATAATGATGGTTAGTTCTGTAGACTCAAAAAAAACATAGCTTAAAGGGGCTAATAATTTGACCTTTTTTAATTAAAAACTGCTTTTATTCTAGCCGAAATAAAACAAATAAGACTTTTTCAGAAGAAAAAATATTTGAGGAAATACTGTGAAAATGTCCTTGCTCTGTTAAACATCATTTAAGAAAAACTTAACACGATCGCCTCAGCAAGAAGGTCACTGGTTCGAACTCCGGCTGGGTCAGTTGGCATTTCTGTGTAGAGTTTGCATGTTCTCCCCGTGTTGGCATGGGTTTCCTCCACAGTCCAAACACATGCGCTATAGGTGACTTGAATAAACTAAATTGGACGTAGTGTATGTGTGATGCAATAGTGTATGGATGCTTCCCAGTGTCACGCCAATAAAGTAAATTGAATTGAAAGAGAAAATTATTCACAGGAATTGAATTGTTCACAGAAAGAGGTAGAAACAGAACATTTCCTTTATTGGGATCACTATCACCACATTAGAGTTTAATATTTTCAAAAATCCCAGCAAAGTTATCCTAATTTTAAGCAAATTCTGAAAAATGATGATACATTTTAGATGAAAATACCAACAGCAGCTAAACATGTGTCAGCCTGCCACAAACTCAGACTGTCAGCCAATGGACAAACCTAAATCAAGAGCATTTCTTATATTGTTGCACATAAAATTGTTATAATTATTATAATTGTATTTATTTTGTTATTGTTGTTTTAATTAATTTATTATTAATTTTATGTCTTAAAAACATTTTATTTATTTAATAGTATTAAATAATCTTTATTAATCAGGGGTCGCCACAGCGGAATGAACCGCCAACTTATCCAGCATATGTTTTGCGCAGCGGATGCCCTTTCAGCTGCAATTTTATTATTATTATAAATTTTATATTCTTATATTTATTTACTTTGTACATAACATATACTTTAGTCACCTGTTTACTTAATTATTTTACAGATCTATTCTTGTTCTCTTTTTATGTATTGTATAACTGCTTTGGCAATACTGTGCAAGTCTTGACAATAAAGCTCATTTGACCTTGAATCATTGTAAATATACTGATTATTATTATTTATTATTACTGTTTTATCCTAAATATTAATTGTTACATGCACAGAGAGAGAGAAAGTGAGAGGGGAGAGAGAGAAAGAGAGTTTTAAAGCTCTATCCCTGTATCTTTGCTCCACAGAGAATCCACAGATTTTCCTCCTGGGATCAGATGGTGGATCGATGGCTGATTTAGGCATTAAATAAACCCTCCTGGAAAACTGATAAGCTGCTGAGGTAGTAATTATCATTCTGAGATAGCAGCCACTTAAAAGTCACCTTTCAATGCGCAAACACCGCAGGCTAAGCTCAGGTGTGCGCTCTAGTGTAAAAGCTCAATGCGCTCTTACGAGATGAATGCTGCTCTTTCAGGTGTGCATTTTTGCCATCTTAAAAGAATTCTACAGCTACCTTTGTGACAAAAAGTCAAATATACATCAACCGCTATGGAGAAAATAAATGAAAAGACCACTTGAAAATACTTAAGTTTCTCCGGATGTATGAGTTACAGTTGTGTTTGGGTTAAACATAGCATTTAGTCCAAATTGAAGATGTTTCATAAAGTACCAACAAACAAACATGTTGGTGTTTAGACGTGTTTTTATTCATTTTAGACAACACAGTACTGTTGTGCTAGCTTTAAGAGAGTGAAGAAATCCAAATTTAGTGGAAAAAAAACAAAACTAATGTTATTTTGTTTTTGTTTGTTGTTTGCTATTTTTGACCATCTGTCATTTTCTGAAAAACTAAATTAAAGAATGTTATCTAAACTATAGAATAAAATCAATATGACATTATTTCTCAATCCCATAAATCCACTAAATTCAATGTGAAATCGTAAGAAACTTTAAGTAGTCTCTTATTTTTTTCTATAGCCTTATAAATGTATTTATTTATATTTAAATGAATAAATGAATGAATGAAAAAAATGAATGAATGAATGTAAAAAAGATTGAATCAGTGAATGAATGAACGAATAAAAAAACAAATGAAAAAATTAATGAACTAACTAATGAATAAACAAATTCATAAAAAATAAATGAATGAACAAACAAACAAATGAAAAAATGAATGAATGAATAAGCGTACAAAAAAATGAAAGAATGAATGAAAAGAATGAATAAATGAATGAAAAACAAACGAAAAAATGAAAGAATGAAAAAAAGAATGAATGAATGAATGAATGAATGAAAAAAAGAATGAACAAACAATTGAATTAATGAAAAAATGAATGAATAAATGAACGACTGAACAACTGAAAAAAGGAATGCATGAATGAACAAATTAATGAATGAATGAAAAAATGAATATTTGGGTGAAGGAATTAACGTTGAATAAATTAATGAATGAATGATCGAATGAGCGAACAAACGACCGATCAAATGAAAAAATGAATGAATAAAAAAATGAATGATTAAAAAATTAATAAATGAATGAATGAATGAATGAATAAAATTGAATAATCGAATGAATGAATGAACAAACAAACGAACGAATGAAAAAATGAATGAATAAAAAGTTATTGAATGAATGAAAACAAAAAAATGAATGAATAAATAAACGAATGAATGAATGAATGAAAAACAAACAAATGAAAAATAAAATTATTGAATTAATGAAAAAAATGAATGAATGAATGAAAAAATGGATGAATGAATGCATAAACAAAAAAATGAATGAATGATGAATGAATAAAAAAATGAATGAATGAATGAATAAAAAATTAATGAATGAATGATGAATGAATGAATTAAAAAATGAATGAATGAGTGAATAAATAAAAAATAAATGAATGAATGCATAAACAAAAAAATTAATGAATAAACGAACAAATTAAAAATAATTGAACGAATGAAAAAATGAATGAATGAATGAAAAAATGAATGAATAAAATGAATGAATGAATGAGTTGTTTATTTTGGTTGAAAAAAGAATCTAATGAGTCTGTAAAAAACATGCAAATAAATTTAAAAGCAGGCCTTCGTTCATTTGGTTTATGATGCCTAAAATATTTATCTACATGAAATATTAATCAGTGATTTATATCTGTGGCAAGTAATCTTCTGGTGACTAAAAAATAACTCATTTTGGACATTTAAACCATCCTATCCCAATTATCAGTATCCTACTATGGAAAAAAAGGAAATCTATTTTTTATTCTTGCCCAAAGTGTGCCAAGAAAATATCCCCCACACCATTGCACCACCACCACCAGCCTGAACCGTTGATACAAGGCAGGATGGGTCCATGCTTTCATGTTGTTGATGCCAGAAATCGAGACTCATCAGACCAGGCAACGTTTTCCAATCTTCTATTGTCTAGTTTTGGTGAGCCTGTGTGAATTGTCCAGCCATTCTCCTCTGTCCTCTGGCATCAACAAGGCATTTGTGCCCACAAAACTGCCGCTCACTGGATATTTATTCTTTTTCAAACCATTCTCTGTAAACCCTAGAGATGGTTGTGCGTGAAAATCCCAGTAGATCAGCAGTTTCTGAAATACTCAGACCAGCCCGTCTGGCACCAACAACCATGCCACGTTCAAAGTCATTTAAATAACCTTTCTTTCCCATTCTGATGCTCGGTTTGAACTGCAGCAGATCGTCTTGACCATGTCTACATGCCTAAATGCATCGAGTTGCTGCCATGTGATTGGCTGATTAAACATTTATGTTAACAAGCAGTTGGACAGGTGTACCTAATAAAGTGGCCGGTGAGTGTATATAGTTTATCTTTTTATTTATTTATATACTGTATAAGTATTTATTTATTTAATTAAGTTTTTTTACATTATCTTATTTCAACCAAAAGATTAGAACAAACAAATACAGAAAGGACAGAATGTAATTAAGCTAATTCATCAACGACATGCTTGGATCTCGACTGTTTTTGAATTCATCAAAGTAAAAGTTTTAATTGGGTTTTTCGTCTTGCCAAAGTTTTCAGTTCAGTCCTGACAGCATATTGTGTTTCTCCACATGTATTTTGAGAGGGGTTTGTGGTTGCTGGCATCTCAAGAGAACGAGCCAACATCTGTGTTCACAGTAGGCAGACAGAGCTCAACATCTGCCTCAGCACAGCACACATTCATCAGGCTCAGAGACTCATTTCTAAAGACTGACTGAGAGAAAGACAGACAGAATCTAATCCTGCATTCTCACAGTCAGCAAACCTGAAATGTCATCTTTCGATTCATTTTTCATTACTAAATTAAGTATTGCATTATTTCAGTGCTTCCTTTGTAAATGAATAATTCCCGGAACAAAACCAGGAAATAAAAGTTACCGACCGCCACATAATTTCAGTTTTCCCAGACGTCATTAAATGGTGAGAGCACAAAAAAAAAGCATCACATTTCTGAATGGTCATTTTGTGCCATATAACGTTACAGGTCAGTCATGGATAATAAAAACATGTAGCTACAAACATAAATCGGATAAAAAAAATCACTGCTCAGTTCACTTTGCTACTATGTGCCAAGTGAAAAACAAACAAATAAATAACTCTCTCAGTCTAATCTTCAAGAAGAGCCCACAGTTACCTCTTCTGTCATGTTTTCTAGCTGACGAGATCGCTTTGCTTCTGTCTCCTGCTATCCTGATCCATTCGCGCAGTTTCATCTTCTCGAGATCTCTTTTGATCAGGCTCAAAATCAGATTTACTCGTGGTTTTAAAAAATGGAAATATGCGTGACTGCCTCTTTGCCATTTTGAAAATACAGATATTATTTAGGTAGGCCACAATGCTATTGTTTATTTTCAATGCAGACGAAACAACAATCCCCAACCAATGAGAGTGATTGTAAACATAAGAAAGCTGATTGGCTGAAAATATTCCTGAGGGCCAATAGTTTTACTTTAACTTGCGCATGGTGAGTACCGTCGTGTGTCCACAATCCTCACAGCCTTCGCTTGCATTCACATTCTCTCTCTCTCTGTCTCTTTCTCTCTCTGGACTGTTTTTTTTTTAAATAAATGACAGTGAATGAAGGTCAAATCGGTGAGGCGTCTGACAAAAAAGTGCCCTTCTGAATCAAATCAGCAGGATGCCCTTCTAGATCTTTCATTTACTTCAAAGACACTACTGACTACGCCTACATGGACATCTGTAATCTAGCTATTTGCCTTAATAGACGATGATATAATGAAGGTGTTTACGTGAAGTGTTTTCATCTAAGAGTTTCCTGTAATTTTGGGTGACTTTAACTGCAGTTCGGCAGTTTCACATTCACTCATGAACATTTCATTCATGCCCCCGTGACGGATTGGAGTATTAGACGCAAATAAAGAGTAAGGACTGGTGAGAGTTTTATGAAACTTAATAACACATGCCGAATGGAAAGAAAAGAAATTCCGCATTTTGCAATGTGTGTGTGTGTGTGTGTGTGTGTGTGTGTGTGTGTGTGTGTGTGTGTGTGTG
>CAIGQZ010000348.1:1642038-1677567 GCA_903798205.1 Danio tinwini | reverse complement strand
TTTTTCTTTTTAAAATATTTCTTAAATGATGTTTAACAGAGCAAGGACATTTTCACAGTATGTCTGATATCAGACGAATCAGATGCTTTGTTTCCAGTGAAGACTTAGAGAAACTTGTTCATGCTTTTATCAGCAGCAGGGTGGATTACTGTAACGGCCTCCTCACGGCCTCCTCCCCAAAAAGACAGTCAGACAGTTGCAGCTCAACCAGAAAATCAGAGCACATCACACCTGTCCTCGGGTCTTTACACTGGCTCCCAGTTACATTCAGAACAGATTTTAAAGTATTATTACTTGTCTATAAATCACTAAATGGCCTAGGACCTCAATACATTACAGATATGCTGACTGAATACAAACCTAATAGAACACTCAGATCTCTAGGATCATATAAACTAGAAATTCCAAGAGTTCAGTCAAAGCAGGGTGAATCGGCTTTCAGCTACTACGCCCCTTGCTGCTGGAATCAGCTTCCAGAAATGATCAGATGTGCTCCAACATTAGGCACATTCAAATCCAGACTGAAAACACATCTGTTTAGCTGTGCCTTTACTGAATGAGCACTGTGCTACGTCCGACTGATCGCACTATTGTTCTTTTCCTTTTTATTCTTTTATAACCCATTTAACACATTTTTATCTGTTTTTAATCATTCTTATTATTAGCTTTTTTATTTTCTAACACTTGTCTTTTTATTCTTGTTTATGTAAAGCACTTTGAATTGCCACTGTGTATGAAATGTGCTATAGAAATAAACTTGCCTTGCCTTGCCTTAATAATGTTTTTTTCTTCTGGAGAAAGTCTTATTTGTTTTAATTCGGCTAAAATAAAAGCGGTTTTAAATTTTTTAAAAGCCATTTTTAAGGTCAAAATTATTAGCCCCTTCAAGCTAATTTTTTTCTGGTAGTCTACAGAACTAACCATCATTTTACAATACCTTGCCTAAATACCCTAAACTGCCTAGTTAACATAATTAACCTAGTTAAACCTTTAAATGTCACTTTAAGCTGTGTAGAAGTGTCCTGAAAATTATATAAATAAATATTATTTACTGTCATCATGGCAAAGATAAAATAAATCAGTCATTAGAAATGAGTTATTAAAACTGTCATGTTTAGAAATGTGTTGAAATCTTCTCTCTATTAAACAGAAATTGGGGGAAAACAAAAATAAGGAGCTAATAATTCAGGGGGCTAATAATTCTGACTTCAACTGTATATATAATTGGGCGGTGCAGTAGGTAGCGCGCCGCCCTTTTTTTAAAAGAGCACAATCTCATTTGAATTTAAAGCGACAGTCGCCAAAATGCCACAACTAGAATCAAAGCAAAACTTTACATAAACACTCTAGGGACACCAGAGACTTATTTTACATCTTGTAAAAAGACGACATTAGGTCCCCTTTAAGAATATTTTTCACAAGTGTAAACAAAAGAGCTGCCAAACTGGACTGAATTACATTCTTCAGCCTCTGCGGGAACATATCCAGTGTTCAATACTATCCTCAAATAAGAACAGCCACATAATATCAAGGGGTTTTTCCACCATGTTGGCTGTCTTCCAGATGATTACAGGTGGTTTCAGAGAGTAAAATCTTCCTCACAGTCACCATCCTACTTTCTCACTGTCAAAACTACAGGCTGATTCTCTTTCTTCCAACCAAAGACTGAGCACCGTGACTTTTTATAACCCCAAAAATGAGCAACTGCAAATCTTAGAGCTTTATGTAAGTGCCACAAACAGTGTCCTGCTTATAAAATCCCTCATCCTATTCCAGATCTGTCATGCAATGATTTGTGAAACTATCTTACCGTGTAAAATGTGGTTATGCCACTTTCTGAGATATATAGCCAAAGGCTGTTGAAAAAATCCTAGTGAATGCGAGTCGCCGTGATTAATTCAGTACTCCCAGATGACCTGCAATTCGTTTGTTGAATCGGCCATGATACTAAACAGCTTAAGATACAATATAAGACGTTGCATTTTGACACCTTGGGTAATGAGGCTCATTATTTACAGCGCAGTGCCATTATGCATGCTTTGCACATTCGCTATATCGCTTAAATAAACATTAGTTGTCCTCGGATCAGAGGGGGTAATATCTCTGATGCTGTCAAATCCAGCAATTTATCATTCGCAGGAGAATAAACACTGACCAGAGTAATGTCCTTTCTGACAGAGCAGACACTTGGTCATAATAAAATATTCTCAAATGTCAACACGTCGGGTCTAATAAGTTTGAATTTATAGTTGAAATAAAATTAATTAGGTGCAATTTTTGTAAAAGCGATTACAAAAGGCATAGTCAGAAACATTGTCTTATACCATTACTTTAAGAGGCATTAAGAGTTTATACATTTAAAGGGGACCTATTACACCTTTTTTACAAGATGTAAAATAAGTCACTGACATCCCTAGCGAGTAGGTTTAAAGTTTCAGCTCAAAATAGCCCACAAATATTTTTATAGCTTTTTGAATCGCCCCTTTTAGACTTTCATCCTAATTGTGGCATTTGGGTGACTGTCCCTTTAAATTCAAATGAGATTGTGCTCTTTTTAAAAGAGGGCGGGGCTACAAATCTCTATGTGTCAGCATAGTGGCAGATTCAAAAAAGAAAGTTTTTATGAAGTAAAAACTGTGATATTTATATTATAAAATAGATTTTTGCCTAATAGGTCATATTTAAATAACACTTTGTCGTTTAAAATACCTGACAAAGGTAAAAGTCATTTATTTATGTGCATACAAGTGGCCAAAATAATCTATATTCTCCATAATGACTGAGAAAAGTATGTGTGAGTAGTTGTACTGACATCCAATGTCTTTTCTGACAGAGCAGACACTTGGTCACAATAAAATATTCTCAAATGTCAACATATCTGGTCTAATTAGTTTTAATTAATAGTTGAAAGAAAATTAATTAGGTGCCATGTTTGTAAAAATGATTACAGAAGGCGTGGTCAGAAACATTTGCTTATACCGTCACTTTATGAGGCATTAAGAGATTATTTATTTAAAGAGGACCTATCTTGCCCCTTTTTACAAGAAGTAAATTAAGTCACTGACATCCCTAGAGAGTGTATGAAGTTTCAGCTCAAAATACCACACTGATAATGTTTTAGAACTCGCTGAAACTGACCTTTTTGGCTTTAATCCATGTTGTGCCGTTTTAGTGACTGTCCCTTTAAATTCAAATGAGATTGTGTTTTTTCAAAAGATGACGGGGCTCTGAATGCGTCAGCATAGTGGCAGATTAAAAAAACAAGAGTTTATATGAAGTAAAAACAGTGATTTTTATATTATAAAAATTATTTTTGCACAATAGGTCATATACTTTGCACAATAGGGGGTATACTTTATATACATATAATGTATATGGGCTGAAGTTAAACAAACAAATGAAATGTAGTAATGTTCAATTCAATTAGTTTGTTTCAAATCAGCCCAAATTAATTGTTTGCAACTAATTACCTTAAAAATATTGCGTAAGTGCAATTAATATTTTTTTCAGTGCAATAGCGATCCTAAGTTTGTCTAACCATTTACTCCATTTAAAATACATTGCATTTTGTGTCATTCAAATGGTCCGATACACATATGACGGTACAATTCATGTGATTATAATGCAGAAACAGACTTCATTCGCTCCAAAGGAAAACATATTTACACCGTCTGAACCGTTTATCCTCTGTATAGGACTATTGACCTTAAAACTGCAACTGTGTGTGACAGATTTCATTTAGAATTTCCTAGTTGTCTGTATACTGACTCAGTGAGTGTATGTGTGTGTGTGTGCAGTGCATTCTCCCCTCAGGGCTTGCTGCAGAGAGATGAGTGTGCGTTTCAAAACTCGGGCTTCTGGGGTGCCTCTCCTGAATTTTATGACTAATAAATGTGTTGGAGTTCAGATCAACACAGCCTTGGCTACCATTTATTATTTTCTTATATTTGCAAGTGTTTAAGTACGAATGAGGCATCACGGTGGCGCAGTGGGTAGCATGGTCGCCTCACAGCAAGAATGTCGCTGGTTTGAGCCTCGGCTGGGTCAGTTGGCATTTCTGTGCGGAGTTTGTATGTTCTCCCGTGTTTGCGTGGGTTTCCCCAACAAGTTCCAAGACATGTAGTATAGGTGAATTGGATAGGCTAAATTGGCCATAGTGTATGTTTGTGATTGAGTGAAAATGGGTGTTTCTCAGTGATGGGTTGCGGCTGGAAGGGCATCCCCTGCTTAAAAACATATGCTGGATAAGTTGGCGGTTCATTCCGCTGTGGCGACCCCAGATTAATAAAGGGGCTAAGCCAAAAAGAAAATGAATGAATGAATAAGTCCGAATGCTCTGTTGTGTGGACATTTAGACAGCATTTGATAGGGGTGGGAAAAAAATTTATATTGCAATATAATGTTGTGCTTTAATCGATACACTAGCGGCCAATATCAATATTTTATTACACAAAATTATTCATTTACCTGTTGTCAGTGTGTGTGTCATTGTCACTACTTAAGTCAATTAACTTAAGTTGCATGTTTTTGGACGGTGGGAGGAAACTGGGGAACCAGGGAACCCACGTGAGCATGGGGAGAACATGTAAACTCTGCACAGAAATGTCGGCTGGCTTTGTAAGGACTAGAACCAGTGACATTCTCGCTGTAAGGCAGCACTGGGCCACCGTGCCACTCATCTAAGAAAGGAGGAGAATGGGAGATTCTTTAAAATGAAGATGGCTGTTAAGCCAAAGTCACACTAGAGTTTGAGCTTGCGAAATTCTGTCCTACGGCGATGCGAACAAGATGAATAGACATAAAAAAAAGCGAGCGATTGCTCCATGTTTTAAATTTCAGTTCAGAGTGGTCATGTTTTGATCCTATATTGGTCTCACGCAGTCAAGTGATGCGATTTCGCAGGTCAGAGTTCACCAAGCTTGAACTTTGCACTGCAGCAACCTGCGAAACTCCGACGCATGACCCTGCGTTTCCAGTCTGATGCATTTGCGTGCATATGAATGGAAGTCTATGGGGAGAAAAGCCCAGTGTGACCGCGGCTTTATATGGAACTTAGGGTATTTATAGTGGCTTAGGAATCGTCTGATTGGTGAATCATAAATTGAATAATGCGGGACCGGCTGCAAGCAATCATAAGCACGGGATCCTCTCGAAATTAGTTTATAAATAAACTTCACTTGATTCACCAAAGTCACACAAGTGGCAATTTCACATCTTTCACATCCATAACGGCGAGATATCACATCCATAACCAAGATTTTTCCTCATAAATGCACAAATGTAAAATAAAATCAATCATATTTGTTCTATAGTAATATAAAGTATGTTGTCTACTGTAAAATCAGCAGACTTTTTCGGTCACATTCATAACGCATGTTTATTTCACACATTTAAAATATTAAAAATGTTTACAGATTGATATTTTTCTGATCTCATAACTCTGTGGTTAGTAGTTTATAATGTTAACATATACTTTCAATGTGAAGTTTTTACTGCAAATGTCACATCCGTAACGCTGGAATTGCTCATTTACACTGTTAAAAACAACTTACACTTCTAAAACAATTGTGTTTTCCTTTTCTAACACACAACCTTTGCTACGCTTATGCAGTTACAGTTGCAAATAGACCAATCATGCTGTCAACAAGAAGCCAAATAAATTACAAATCTAGCACATCAGAATGTCACATCAGTCTCTATAAATGTCTGTTGATGGTTTTGCAGAGACAACAGTTTCCCCATATAGGCTACAGTTTGTGTGTGTGTGTGTGTGTGTGTGTGTCTTGAATGAAAACAGTAGACAAGTAGATTCATTCTGTGCCAGCAGGCGCCTTTAGAGCTGCAGAGTCAGTTTCCCAGCAACAACTGTAAACAAAGCAGCTCCGAGCTCACATATGCTAAAGCAAAGACTATAGAATACACAAGACGTGCATGTCACTCGTATAGTTTTGAATGGGGAAAGAGTAATATGGCGAATAAAGCCCCGCCTACTAGTACAGGAGCCAATCAGCGATCGCCATAGAATCACGTTTCTCCGGGGAAAAAAGCTCGGACCAGACGTGTGTTTTAACGACAGGTTTTGTGGTCAACAAACGCACTGGAGTCTCAGCAAATACTTGCTTCACAGACATGAGAAATATATCCTCATAAAGCCTGAAGTATGTACTTTTAAATGAACTGACTACCCTTGAAAACAAAAGTGTTTTGATTTTGTAATCCGTATGAATCAAACGCAAGGTACAGTCCATCCTGTCAAACGCACATCACATGACAGCAACTACTCAAACGCACACAAGCTTGTGAACAAAGAGTTGCTGTCATTTCTGGAGGAGATTAACCATCAAGACCAAGTTGTGAATAACTTCAGAAGAGCAGCGCGATCTGATGAAGCATCATTCAAAGGATGATAATGAATAGAACGGCCGTAAACGAGGTGTCGTGATCTCGTTTCTTTCGAGTGCACATGCGCATTAGCTCGGGCAACCTGAAAATATGCAGATTTTGTTTGATTCAGATGTTTAGAAATGAAACTTAGGAGATAGTTGTTGTTTAAAGTGGCCCTACTATGGGTTTTGAAAATGAGCTTCCATGCAGTGTTTAACACAGCACTAGGTGAATGAAAACATCCAGCTGAAGTTTAAATCTGAAAGTGCACGTGTTTAAAACTATTGATTCTTTAGCGAAATAGTCGGCTCAGAGTTGAATAAACAAATCGATTTGGGTTTAGATTTTTTGCTTGCTCGCATCGACGTCGATACGGTACATCACCAAATATGTAGTTCCAGTTCTGGTAAAATGTGCACACAATTTCACTTCAGACTCTATAGGAGGCGCGGGAGATCACGGGACTAATCATAACACGAAGATGACGATCACTGACAGATGGAGAATTGGCTGCGGGGAATAAAGGGTTAAAGTTAATTTTCACAACAATACCACAGTATAGTCAACCTAGTGCTGCGTTTGTTCCTGTCATTTTTCAGATTTTTAATACAATACCCTACGATTCTCTGGCTGTTTGCTATTGAAGGAGCAGCAGAGACTATGGGACTTTGTCAGTAACTTAGAGTTCTTATGGACCAGTTTCTTCTTCCTCCAGATCATAACATGCAAGTGTCATTAAAATTGTTGCCTTGTTTTGTGTAGTTTGCAAAATATGTGTTTAATTGTGTGTTATAAGTTGTAATCACCCTGCGTGGCTTGTAATCACGTATCGACTATAGATCAGTGCTCATACTGTATCTCTCAGGTTAAATCTTCATGGGGTTATTCACGTATTGTGTCCAAAACCATGTTAAAAACGTGAAGCGTGCTTCTTCCTTTACCAATATAAATGTGTTTCTGAACTGGCGATCCTCTGCTGTTTGCCTTTGCTACGGCCACCATCAGCCGTTCCTCACATGCACGACATGGACAATTTTCAAAATAGTTAAACTTTTGCCACTGTGTGGATTAATACTGTATACTCTTTTAATACTCTTTTAATTAATACTCTTTTTTTATACACTCTCAGAAATAAAGGCACAGGAGCTGTCACTGGGGCAGTACCTTTACAAAAGATACATATTTGTGCCCAAATAATCCACATTGGTGCCTCAAAGGGGCATATACTGTAATAGCCGAAAAAAAGTACCTATATGAACCTTGTAAGTACAAATTTGTACCTTTTGAAAAGATACTGCCCCAATGACATCTCCTGCAGCTTTATTTCTGAAAGTGTATGTTGTAGTGCTGTATTAACACCATAGTAATCTGGTAAGGTTTGCTTTGCTATGGTTTTTTGGTGTTAATTATTGTGATCTCCTGCAGAGAAATCTCTGTAGACTGATGTCATTTCATGCAGTTCAGCCTTATAATCTTAAAAAGCAAAATCACCAGTTTTGTCATCACTTTAGACATTACGCTAGAGCAGAGATGCCCAAACTAGGGCCCGCGGGCCAAAGTTGGCCCTTTGTAGCCTTTGATTTGGGCCCACCATCCCATCTGAGAAAGGAATATGAATGATGGGCATGGTTTTGGCAAATGATTTTAATAATTGATTTATATTGTTATTTCTAGTTTAAAATAATCTTTGTTTGTTTGTTTGTTTTATTGCTGAGCTACAAAAAAAGCCAACTGAAATTAAATGTTTAATTTAAGGTTCATTGTAAATATGTACATAAATACTTTGTAAAAATGTAAACACTGTCATTCAACAGATAGAGGACAATGCAGAAGACATCTGCGAGTAAATCAAGGCAAAATCAGGTGCAGCTTGACTGTAACTCCCCATTTTAACTGGTAGCTCCAATCTGTTATAAACTAAATCGTTTTTACTGTAATAAGTTTATTATAAAAACATTTTTAAAAATGTATACTGCATTAGTTAATTCAAAGATTTCTAGTTATTTTTAAATTGTATTAAATAAATTAGGAAGTATCTGTGGCAGCTATATTTACCTTCGGCCCACTAGCCTCAATTTAGTTTGGTTTTTGGCCCTTCGTAAGAAAAAGTTTGGGCACTCCTGCGCTAGAAAATCATTCAAATACTAGCTCTAAAGTGACGTCTGTGAAGTAGCAATGATTTCTGCTTTTCTGACGTTAGCTGCAGATGTGAATGAATCGTCATGGTGGGACACTAAGGCCGAAGCCAACGCACGCCTCCTACCAGTGCCAATATACAGCCACATCGCACTGCTACTCGTGATATATTGCTCATATATATGTTACAATTTGTGTTGTCTGGAAGTGGTGTGTGTGCTCTTTTATTACCCATTGGTCAAGTTGACTTTGTGGTTTATAAAATATATAAAAGTAATAAGTTATTTATTTATATTTTTTAATAGTTCAGTTGCTTTTTTGCTTTATGGAATATTTTTAAATCATGTTTTAATGGTTTATATTGCAAATATACTGTGCACAACTCCCATATTATTTTATTAGTGTCAGATTATTTGTTATATAAGAGTGATGCATGCTGGTTGGAGGATCTCCAGTGAATTTCTGCCTAGGGCCACAAATTACTCTAGAATCACTTCAGCAGAATCCACACTATTCTAACGTTTTTTGAGCATTAAATAAACAGTGTCAATGAGAAACAATCTTATTTTTAAAATGCTGTGTTAAAACAAACTTGCTGTAATGTTAGAGTAGCCCTTCTGTCTGCAAGCAGACGTGAAGTGATTAAAGCGTCTACAATGTGAGCGTGTCTGTCTGCACTGGACTCTTCAAAGAAACGAAGCGGGAAGTCGGTTTACTGTCAGCGACTTGTCACACTGCAGACATTAGAAGAATACAGATACAGATGCTAATCATTATTCCACTGATGCAAATGCAGATGCAGATACACCTACTTTTCTGCATTGCACCCATAAATAATCACAAGTGCGTTTCTCAAAACTATCGTAGGACAACTCAGATCGCAAATTTTATCATTGCAAATATAGTTTGGTGATTCAGTGTTTCCTAAATCTATCGTTCCAAACGAACATTGCCAAACAGCATCGCAATCTTGTATGTACCTCTAGAGCAGGATTGCCCAAAGTTTTTACTACATAGGGCCAAAAAACTAACTTAATTGAGGACTGTGGGCCGAATATATACCAAACTGTATTACATTTGCCAAGGGGAATTTCCTAGAAATGTGGCTTTAAATCATATGTAGTATAATTTTTAACATTTTATAATGAACTTGTTACTGTAAAACAAACTAATCTTTTTATAACACAATGGAGTTGAATACACTAGTCGAGCTGTTCCTGCCTTCACCTTGATTTGTTCGCAGATGACTTGTGCATTGTCCTCTATCTGTCAAGTGACAGTATTTAGATATGAAAAGTCTGATTCATTTCGACATTTAATATAATCATTTAATTTCAGGGTTTTTTTGTTTGTAGCTCAGCGATAAAACAAAGAAACAAACGGTTATGTTAAATTCGAAATGACGATCTCTGTCAAAGGCATTTGCCCCAACCACCTCCCCATCGTTCTCCCTCTCTATTCAGATGGGATGGCGGGCCAAATCAAAGGTTACCATAGGCAAACTTTGGGCATCTCTGCTGGAGTATTGAGCCAGATCAGTCTCAAAAATAATACCTTTACAAAATATAATTCATACAACACAACTCACATGTACAAAATCCAGTATGTAAGTTCAAAACACAATTTGTAATGTGTGTGCTTCATAATGCAACAATGAGGACCCAGTACTGTTGCCCACCTTAAGACAAAATTGCACCTGAAACACTTCGTCACTTGGTATATTCAGTCTCTAAAAATTACAAGGAACACATGCAATAAAGTTTGTTGTATTGTCTGCAATGACATACAAACCAAAGTAAATTTAGAAATCCATACTTTCTATTTTGATTTGCGTTTTCCATACTGTCCCAACTTTTTCCTGATTTGGGGTTGTAGATTGCAGGTTAACACTGCATTGCAGAGGGGAAAAAAGATATTAAGTAAACAAGACACAGGTGAGCATACAGGTGAGCATAATCAATTACCCATGAGGATGGATGGATGGATGGATGGATGGATGGATGGATGGATGGATGGATGGATGGATGGAACGACATAGATAGAACGACATAGATAGAACGACATAGATAGATAGATAGATAGATAGATAGATAGATAGATAGATAGATAGATAGATAGATAGATAGATAGATAGATAGATAGATAGATAGATAGATAGATAGATAGATAGAGTTAAAGTTTAAAACAGCATTGAAGAGGGAAAATACAAGAAATCAAGACAAAAAGAACAACCAAAGTGTGGGTAAATGAAAAAGTAAATACGACACAGGTGAGCATAATCAATTAACCATGAAGATATGAGAGCCATGAAGAAAGCAGAAAGGTGTCCAGATGGATGGAGGGATGGAATTGAGTTTTGCATCTTAACTAACGTGGTTTAGTTTATGAAACTCCAAGTTCAGGAAACACTTGTCACTACAATGATTATTTCCCTAAAGATGCATTGTAATAATGTAGTTCAGCCATGTATTACGTCGTTGTTTGGGAAAGGCCTGTTTTGATAGTGTGTTGATTTCAAAACTCCCTTGCCATTGCCCTGCTGTGACTGTGGCTGGCTAAAAGGTTTAATAGCTTAATTCTTTGCCCTGAATCAGGTGGAAAACAGTCCCCAGTAATGCCTCCTCCATTTACCGTAAGCGTGGAGAATTGAATCACTGGCAGATTTAGCATATCATGAGCACATTAATTATGGCTGCTTCTTGTGCTGTTGCTGTGCTGTCACTGCCGGTCCCCATGCGTGAAAGACACCGGGACTGTAGAAGCAGCTGAGAAATGGGCCAGGCCTGCTTATTTCTACATGTTTGGGTTTTTTTTTCTCTCTTTCCCTCGAGAAAATGAAATAAATGGGAAATGACAAAACAGAAAGCTGTCTAAAGCAAAAGCACTTACTGTATAAAACATTATAATTGGTTTTTAGTTTATTTGATATGCTTTTAACCATATCACATATGTATGAATGCATCTTTGTAAAAAGCTGTAACTCTGTGAAATGCTAGACACACTAAAAAATGCAGGGTTCCACACAATTCCATTATAATGAACAAACCGATTAAGTTAACACCTTCAACAAATTTATGTGAATTGAACATGAAAAATTAAGTTGTCCCAATGAAATCTCAAGAATTGTGTTGTTTCAGCTCATTTTAATTAGGTAGTTTAAACAAGTAAAAAAAACTTGAATTTTTTTGAGTGCATGGACGTTATGATTTTTAGACTGTGCGGACAATATATTTTATCCCCTATACCTCTAAAACCAACCATGAAAAGCAAACATTCATTCATTCATTTTCCTTTGGCTTCGTATCTATTTCAGAGGTCGCCACAGCAGAATGAACCACCAACTATTCCGGCATATGTTTTACGCAGCGGATGTCATTCTAGCCACAAACACTCATACTAGAGCTGCATGATTAATCGAAAAAAGATCGAGATCGAGATCGAGAATTGACCCCTAGATGATCTTAATTCAGCCTTTCTATGATTCTGCCAATAATATTTTCAAGTTCAGGAGAGAAGCAAGGGCGGCCGCACGAGTCTTCACATTGTTTTATATACGTTGCTCAGCAACCTCCAAGTGATGTTGAAAGGGTCACATACTTTTTTTATTAGGTATAATTCACCCAAACATGTAATTTCTGTCTTCATGTATTGATGTATTCGCGGAATCACACGTAACGTGAGCTGCTGACCGTGAGCTGTTACCACAGAGAGGGCGGGCCTTACTTAATGATAGGCGCGTCTACTTTAGTAGACAGAACTTGCAAAGGCTGTGAATAACAGGTAATAAAGTTGTAAATAACATTCAGTTTGTGGCACACAGCGATCGTTTAGGAGCCGCGTGGTAAGTATGAACAGCACTTAACAGTGAAAATGAAACCGAAAGCGTGCACATCATTTAAATAATCATATCGCATTTTACAGTTATGATTACGACAAGCATTTAATGTTCTTCTTTCATAGCAAACACAGAGTTGTGCATAAAAATAACTGTTTATGAACAGTGTCAGTATAACTACTGTAGCCTATATGATGTTGAATATAATGTGACAAATGTGTCATTTTACCAGTGAAAAAAAATGGTCTAATAATGTTGTCAATAAGAGATTGCAAGCACATGTCTCAAACTTAATAATTCAACATCAGAATTATAAATAGTTGTATTCTGATGAAGTCACTTTACTGTGCATTAATGACCAGGACGTATTTAAAGTCTGTTCAAGTCCATCAAAGTCTATTCAAAATTTAGCATTTTAACCAACAGCTACACATAATATTATTATTATAGTTGTTTTACCATGTTTGAGAAATAACAATAATAATAGCCGACTCATATTAACCTTATTGTACATTTACAGAATTGTGAGAAAATCGTGATCTTGATTTTAAGCAAAAAAAATAGCCAGAATCGTGCATCTCCAACTCATACACACTCATTCACACACTACGGACTAAATTGGCTGTAGTGTATGAGTGCGTGTGAATGTAAGAGTGTATGGGTGTTTCCCATTACTGGGTTGTGGCTGGAAGGGCATCCGCTGAGTAAAACATATGCTGGAATATTTGATGGTTCCGCTGTGGTGAGCCCTGATAAATAAGAGACTAAGCCGAATGAAAGTGGATTTAAAAAGTGTGCCCTTGTGCAACAGTAGGCAAGCTAACATGCAGCACAATCTAGATCATTCATTCCAGCACCGTTTTTGAAGATTGCACATTTGTTTGACACAGAGATAAATGAAACATCAAATAAAGCATCAAAAATACAGTCCTCCGACACTGTGTTCATTACAGCAGCATTTCAGAACAATTACACAGTGGAGAAAACTGCTGACTGATGATCTGCGTGTGTTGTATGTGGGAATAAAGTGTCTGCCAATTACACACAGCACATAAATGTGATTGAATAAATAAACAGCTTTCTGTTTCTGTTAATTAACTTCGATAATGTTGGATTGACTGAAATCTCCAGTGTAATTAATTATGGCCTAGGACACGCTTACTCCATCACATTGTGTCATTATCAACAGTCCTATATTGTTCAAACTATGTGTTTTTAAGGTGCGGTATGTAAGTTTGACACCCAGTGGTTGAACTAGGTATTGCACTCCTGGATCAAAACAAGCGCAGGTTGCCAGATTGAGTACAGGAGCGAGTGATTTAAACTGTGCTCTAAATAAAAGCAACGACACGAGACAGAGGGAATATTCTCCATATTAAAGACAGAGGGAATATTCTCCATCCAACACCTCAAATTGTTATATTAGAAACGGCTTCTATTTCTCACAGCTAAACAACAGAAAACTATGACAGTGATCACCTCAGGTAAACCTCATGTGCTTTATTCAGTGCTAAATGCTAACAATGTGAGTTTGAATGCCATTTTACATCCCATTTATTGCCATATACTGAAAGCAGCAGCAGATAGTTCACCTCAGATCATGAAAATACAATAAACCGTTTGAGATTGAACTTTAGAACTAAACACATATGAGTGCTTCAGCATCTACATTTAATGATGTTAAAGTGGGTTAACATGTATTAAATAGATTATAAACCTTACCGTTTCATGAGTGAGTGCATATTCTGTGCTTCCTAATGGCTGTATTTAAATTTCTGTCGTATTTCGTCTGGTGCAAACAGCCAAATTACTTATCACTGCGTATCTCGTCATGAAGCGTGTTGTTAGGACACGTGATTACAATGTAACCTGCTCACCTAATGTTTACATTCCTAAAATTGATATCATTTGCTAATGAATAAGCTCATGTGGAACTGAATGTGTCTCATTTCGACGTCTGATACTGTCCACTGGAGGTTGCATTTTCGGTCACAGACGCATGCTTTCAGAGTCTTTCTGAATGAATGAATAAAATACGCTGTTTTCCAACAAGGCAACGCGGGGTGCTGAAATATAATTGGCTAAACTGGCATTGTGCAGGTTAAATTTACCTAAACAAAGACAGCGTTCCGGCACGGAAAAAACTGTTTCAAAGCAGAATATCTGACTTCAGCATTGTTTTTCAGTTAAACAA
Organism: Danio tinwini; assembly: GCA_903798205.1. NCBI lineage: Eukaryota > Metazoa > Chordata > Actinopteri > Cypriniformes > Danionidae > Danio > Danio tinwini. The sequence goes on along the minus strand of CAIGQZ010000348.1, from coordinate 1,663,018 downwards.
GTATGTTCGCTTTGGATGTTTCTTAAATATCTGCACAAATATTATGGTTTTTTATGCTTTAGAAGAATCAAAAACTTACATACAGCACCTTTAAAGGGATAGTTCATCCGAAAATGTCCTCAACATTTATTCACAATTTAAAATCCCAGGATGTCCTTCGAAAAAGAGTAGGGGTTTACCCCTGCATCCTGGCCAAATTTGCCACTGGCCTCTGTCCATCATTGCCTCCTAACCATCCCCATATGATAATTGGCTTCATCACTCTGATTCCTCTCCACCAATCAGCAGGTGTGTGGTGTGCGGTCTGGCGCAATATGATGTTGATCCTGGAACATCATTTTGGTTTGAAATAGTAATCCATACCTATTCTCTACCCGTAAACCCAACCATAACTCTAAATTATTCCCGAAATCAGAGGGGAATCATAGTTGGATATATGCATAAACCTAACCGTAAGCCTAAACTTAACATAAACCGTAAACGTATCCCTTCATTCTGATTGGCTGATTGGAACGTTGTTCCAGGATCAACATAGATGTTAATCCGGGAACATGTCCTACTTGGTGAAATCAGGTTGGCGTCCCGTTCACACGCTGTTTCAAGGGACAAGGGGAAAGGATAAAATTGGGATTGGGCCCTTGTCTAGTCTGAAACCTATTTTATATGATATCTCAATCAAGCAGTGTGGATCAAGGGTCTCAAACTCCCGGACTGTGGGCCATTTATGATCACCCTCCGCCCAACAACTGATGTCAAAAATATAACGAGATTTGGCCCTCCAAAACATATATTTTTAAATCATAAGTCGTTGTTGTGTAAATAGCCACTTGTGGTTTTGACCCCTGCCAATTGGACGTTTAACCTCTTAAGGCCCAAGGTGGGGTTTTTTTACATGCATTTTTTTTCTATTTGCTATTTGGGCTTATTGGAACCTAATTAAAATAAAACCTATGTATCATCTTTTGATACGATGTACTTTTAGAGAAACATTATGTCTATATATGTGGACTCGTGGTCTGAATTCACATAAAACACTTTTCCTGACTGTTTTTAATGCATATATAACATAGAACTTTTTAGAACATGTTTTGACTACCAGAGAGTAAAAACTAATTTTTTTTCCCATTTTGGACAGTTAAAAGTATTGTTTGGGATTTTTCATATGCTGCAAAACAGTTGCAGGATGACACTGTATGTCTGTAACAAAATATAAAACATTCAAAGTATTTTAAATAGCCACTTAAGAGCTAAAATGTGCTGTCCACGTTTGTGGCCACTAAGCCCTAAGAGGTTAAAGTACTGCACTATATATTTCATACTGTATTTTTTTTTTCTCACTGTGCAGCCGAGAGTAACACACATGCAGATTATTTCTGGGGCTGATTTAAATGTTGAAATAAATGTGCGTATGTCTATTTTTGTGAATATTCAAGGGTCATTTGATTATTATCAGTTTTATACCACCTGTATTTTGTTGTAAAAACAATTTTTCATGGATTACATGTTATGCTGGTGGTGTAACAAATATGCAAATTTAGCTAATATTCAATTTAAATGGTCTCATTCAATAGATTTGCCTCATATCCGTATTGAGATTTCTATAAAAACTATGTACATTTTACTGCTGGTTGAATTAAACATGTTAAAGTAAATGTGAATATACACTTACTATCCCCTTTTGTTGTAGTTTTACAAAAAATAAAGATACTAAGAAGTACTAATTGCAGTTAAGTCACTAAAATTACCCAAACTGTTAGTGCTGTTCTAGCTCTATCTGTTTAACTTTTGGTAAAGCAACAATTGGTTGGGATAAAATAATAATAATTATTATTATTCTCATTATTATGGCTATTTAAATGTCAAAATGGTAATATAAACAGATACATACAGAACAAACATTGTACATCTCTTTATATTTAGGCTAAAACCCTGCTTTATTTATTTATTTATTTAGGCCTACTTATGTATGTTTGTACTTTCATTTTAGCTGTCCTTTAGTTCTTTAATTTTACTTTCCAAAATGAATCCTCATTGCACTTAACAAGTTCACAATGATAACAAAGCTTATTAGCAAGTTTTTAATGATTAATAAAGGAATTATAATGCTGTTTTTATTATTTCATCTTCATTTACAAGAGGTAACAGATAATGCTTGGTGACAGATAATGCTTGAAATATAAATATTGTGTTGTTTTGTCCTAAGATGGCTCAATTACGTCAGGTTTCCACTTTTGTTCTTGTGCCTAAATGTTAAAATGGCCCTCCTATGAATTGTCAGTAACTGAAATGGCCCCCCACCAATTTGAGTTTGAGAGCTCTTGTGTAGATAATCGATTTTGAACAAACCTGATCTCAAACTAGGTGAGTTTATAATAGCATGATTGTTTACTGTAAGCGCCTGAGTAGGCTTATTCATTCATTTATTTTCCTTCGGCTTAGTCCCTTTATTCATTAGGGGTCGCCACAGCGGAATGAACCGCCAACTTATCCAGCATATGTTTTACGCAGGATGCCCTTCCAGCTGCAACCCATCACTGGGAAACACCCATACACTCACATTCACAGACATACACTACGGCCAATTTAGTTTATTCGATTTACCTATAGAGCATGGCTTTGGACTATGGGGGAAACCGGAGCACCCGGAAATGCAAAAAAACATGCAAACTCTACACAGAAATGCCAGCTGACCCAGCCAGGGCTCAAACCAGCAACCTTATTACTGTGAGGCGATTGTGCTACCCACTACGCCACCGTGTCGCCCCTAAGTGGACTTATTCAAAGTTAAAAGTCTCCACGCATATACTCCATTAGAATTCCAATAGACGGGGTAAACTTAAAGCAAGTGGTTTACTTTCAGCTCTGTGATCAGAGATTTCAACAGCAAACCAAAGAGATCCAAAGTCGCTGTTCAATTTTCCGCTATCTGCCTTGACGCCGCATTCGTGATCCACTTTATTGAGCTACAGAAATACTCGGCTGACCTGAATTGACCTAAAAGCACTGTTGCCAGAACTACTACAACAAAGTACTGACTCGGTTATTCGCACTATCCATGGTTTCATCCAGAGCGCTTTAATATCCTCCTCCATCTGAGTAATAGGAGATGGTAATATTTATGGTGCAGTAGCTTACAGCTGTAGTTCAATACAGCGATAACAAGCCTTCATACTAAGTGATGTGGGATTCTAGTTATATCCCCTTCCCAGGGTGCCGTGCAAGTGCTGATATCTAAATAGATTGAGCCTCTGATTGACAGCGCCGGGATGAGCTGTTATCGGCTGGACCACAGTGTTGTGTTTGCTGAGGTTGTGAGGTACGGTCTCCCGTGGCATTGTGTTTCATGCTACGCGCCACAAAAGCCCCGCATGCTCTCTGTCTGTCACAGAACGACATTAGCATTCGTGATTGACAGAAAAGGATGGAGGCTTGGCAGATTATGAGATGGTTCGGTAACGCGACAGACCTAGATATTTTAAGGGAAAAGCCGCTGCATGAAAGTGTCAAGTAAGCAGTTCTACATTTCTATTATACATTATTTGTTGCATCTTTCAGTCTGCTGTGTGGTACAGGGCAATGATTTTTAGCTGGCGGGTCATGAAAACAGGTCACAGGTCTGCTCTGACTGTAATGCTTTATAAATGCGATGCATATAATGGCATAGACGGAGCATCTAAAGTCAAAAGTTTACATGCACCTAGCTTAATCTGCAAAATGTTCAATATTTTAACAAAATAAGAAGCAGCATGTTGTTTTTATGTAGTATTGTCCTGGTGTGTGTTTCCCAAACAACGGCGTAACTCGCAGCTGATCTATCATAGTATGATGCATCGTTTGGGAACCTACTTTCGCCACATTTTGCGACAGGATAGTCCATACACACACGGCTGTTTGACACTATTGTCTGCACCTACCAAGCCAGTGAAGGACCAGAGACTCCTGCATTGCAAAACGCTGAGGCTTTTTTCCTATACAGCATGCGGTATCAAGCTCCATTAAAACAACACTCTTCCAGCAGTTCATACTCGCATCCAATATCTCGTTTGTCATGGGGGGCATGCATGAAATGTTTCTAAATGAAAGTGAAAGTGCCAAACTGCAGTTAAAGGGCCACGAAACCCCCTGTCTCAACAGGGTGTTTCACACCTCTAGTTTGGAAAAAGTCAGGAAAGGGGGTGTGTCCAGCTCTGTTTAGGTGGGAGTGTCGGGGAGGGAAAGAGGGAAGGTTTTGCAAAAATGGGAGTTTCCATTTGGGCACGCTCTGATTTTCACAGAGGCAAAACAAACACACAGACACAGGAAAGAAAGACAGTAACTGAGTTTACATGGACATCAGTAATCAAATTATTTGCAAAATTATTAATTTGTCGACTTTAACTGCAGTTTGGCACTTTCACTTTTTATTCAGGAACATTTTTTGCATGCCCCCCAAGACAAACAAGATTATTGTGTGTGTGAGGAACTGCTGGAGAGTTTTAATGGAGTATTTGATACCGCACTGCGAATGGAAGAAAAAAAATCTTCTGCATTTCTCGGTAAATTATATGCACTTGGTAGGTAGCGTCAGAAAGCCATGTGTGTATTCACCTCATTCTCCGCGTACGGGCGGGCGCAGCCATTTGAATCATTTTGGCTGGAGACTTCCAGTCTCATTTACTTCCATTCATTTTTAGAGGTTAAAAACAGCCCGTTATGCTCCATGATGTTGCAAACTGATGTTTTTTTATTATTCTATTTTGTCTGTATAATCATGCAAACACTTGTTTGTAGAACGAGTAGTTTGACCGTTTTCAGCCGTTTATTATTCCTAGTCATTTCTCCTATAGGCAACTGAATCGGAAGTTCTAAAACAAATCGCAAAAACAAGCGCACTTCCGCATTAAAGAATAAGGTCAATAGACTATCCTGTCACAAAATACGCATGACGGTAATAATTTGATTGTAGTGTTTACATGTTTACATTCGGAGAGCAGCATTTACAGCGGATCTTTCAGTCTATAAAATTGTACTATAATATTGTAGTGATATTAACATACTGTAAGCTTAGTGACTAAAACATTTTGACTATGGTATGTCTTTAAACACTGAAAGAGCACTGCTGACAATACAAACTAACTTTGCCATCTGAATGAACAAACAAAGAGCACTGCTCTCACACACACTTACCAAATCTGTAGACACAGAAAAAAACCTATACAAACTGAAGACGTGTCTTTTTTAAAAGGAGACGAGCGGCGAATCCGGATTTCATCAACAAATTTTTGTTGCGTGTCGCGTGCACTGTAATCCACACATGAGTCCTGCTGCACTCTCATAGCGGGAAAATGAAAACAAAACCTTCGCTACAGCACATTAATAAACGCAGCACATTATCACTGATGACCCGTGTCTCCAAATTCTCATTCTTTCACTTATTTTAGCAACACAACGTGGCGTCTCTCTGTCGTCTAAACACTGTAACAGGTAAAACAGTCTTCGAAGCTGTCATGCATATTAATGAAGTTGCACCGCATTCACAATAGAGCGCGCTGATCGGTTTGAACAAAGTATTTCTAATGAATTGATGCCGCACACTCAGAGACTTCACGATGCACTCATAGGTACAGACTCTTCACGCTGGACTACACACAAGTATCTAATCGCCGTGACGCAGCTTCAAAAATTAGTTTCAAACCGGAAGAACGAATTTGCTCAAAATAACGCAAAAACAACCAAGTTTCACTTTTTAGTGCAATATTCGTGTCCTGATAGTGTTTATAGCAGCGTGAGACCCATATATGACTGTCAACAGCTCAAAACATGGGTTTTGGTGTTTCGTGAACCTTTAAGAGTAAAATTAAATGTATTTATGTATTTTTTATTTAATGCCATGTCAGCAACCTAGGCTATTTTCATGGCAGGAACATTTCAATAATAAATATACAATTAAAACTCAACAAAACAAATGAATACATAAATTAAATAACACATGTTAAATACATGATAAAAAAAATCTAAAAAATTTTTCTGGTGTCACTTTGCTAAAAATGTCCTTAAGAGAGTTAATTTCATAATAAAAGCCTTCTGGAATCATTAAAAGCAGGACAGTCCAGTAAAATGTGTTTTATTCATTCATTCATTTTCTTTTCGGCTTAGTCCCTTTATTAATCCGGGGTCGCTACAGAGGAATGAACCGTCATGTGTTTTATAGTATAAAAAATTAAAAATGAAACACCTGAAACTAGGGAGGAAACGTGGATAGCGCTGTGATGCAACGTTAATCGAATTATGTGCTATGTAAAACGGGATCATTCAACTCATGTAAACACCTTTTTAATACTATTGTCTTATAGGGTATAATTTAATTACTGATGTACATGTAGTCAATGATTTGCCTAATTACCCTAACCTGCCTAGTTAACCTAATTAACCTATAGTTAAGCCTAAAATATATACAGGGCAGCTAATAATTCTGACTTCAACAGTACATAATAATAGGTCTGCATACTAATCGAACGGTCTAATCTTCAGAAAATAAACTGCAGCCACCTCCAAACTTAAGCTCCCTCAATGATCTGATAAACACCTGCAAAACAACAGCTCCCGGAAATTGCACTAAGTCAGCCTATCAGACTGGAGCTCGATCTTTGAATATGCATCAGACGGCAGTATGTGGGAGTGTCGCCAGAGGCCGTGACTAACTGTAAGGCAGTTTTCAGAGGAGTCTGCTGGAGTGTCCCCCACTGCATCTTCACATCTGAGAGCTGCAAAAGGTTAAAACGAAACTTTCAGCATTAGAGAGAGAAACCTCAGGCCACAGCAGGCTGATGGATGGTGTGAAATCAAACCTCTGTCAAGGTTGCGGCCCCGCAGAGAGCCCGACGCTGACAGACAGCATATTTTTTGGCTCACATCACAGAAGTCCGGCTTTTGAAGAGTCGTGTTTTTTTTTTTCTCCCCACGTTATAAAAAGGCTGAGAAATATCTGAGGTTATCTGGGAGTTCACTGTTCACTGCTGCAGTGTTTTAAATAATTAAAGCAAAGCAAAGATAACAGAGCCACTGCCAGAGTTGCTGAATCAAACGTGGCGAGAGGGCAACATGATCGATGTCTGATGAAAATGTAGCCCGTGTACTGCCAACTGTGTTGAGGAGGAAAAAATAAAAAGTTTGGGAATACATTATGGAGCGATATAGTAGTACTGTATGCTACACATTTGCTGTCCTAACTATACAGTATGTAGTGCACTCAAATAATGAGCCAAGAAAAAGAAAGAATTTCTGCCAAGGTCAGTCAGTGGCATTGATTTATGGGATAAAACCCAATGTACTGTATGCAGAATGCTTTGCAAAGCATGAACTATATATGAACTATCAAGCAGAAACAATATAACTGTATGATATTCTGTGTCGCAATGTGCAAATCTGCAATAGTCACATCGCAGTGTCAAATTGGGATTGTAATTAACCAGGAACCACACTTCAGATCACATGACTTGTGGAGTCATGTTGAGCTTTCAGAGATGCTCTTCTGCAGACCTCGGTTGTAACGAGTGAGTTATTACTGCCTTTCTATCAGTTGGAACCAGTCTGGCCATTCTCCTCTGACCTCTGGCATCAACAAGGCATTTGCACCCACAGAACTGCCGCTCACTGGATATTTTCTCTTTTTCGGACCATTCTCTGTAAACCCTAGAAATGGTTGTGCGTGAAAATCCCAGTAGATCAGCAGTTTCTAAAATACTCAGACCAGCTCGTCTGGCGCCAACAAGCATGCTTCGTTCAAAATCACCTTTCTTCTCCATTCTGATGCTCGGTTTGAACTGCAGCAGATCATCTTGACCATGTCTACATGCCTAAATCCATTGAGTAGCTGCCATGTGATTGACTTATTAGAAATTTGTGTTAACAAGTAGTTGGACCGGTGTACCTAATAAAGTGGCCGGTGATCTAATAGTTTGAAAGATTTTTATTAAGATGTGTTTTTAAGGCCTCTGACTGTACAATTTCAAGCTAATTGAAACCATTTGGACACAAGAAATGATGAAGTTTGCTGCTTTAACATAGATGAATTGTGTTTATTAATACAATGAAGTGTGACGCACTGGTGCAGTAGGTAGTGCTGTCGCCTCACAGCAAGAAGGTCGCTGGTTCGAGCCTCGGCTGGGTCAGTTGGCTTTTCTGTGTGAAGTTTGCATGTTCTCCCTGCGTTCGTGTGGGTTTCCTCCGGGTGCTCCGGTTTCCCCCACAGTCCAAAGACGTGCAGTACAGGTAAATTTAGTAGGCTAAATTGTCCGTAGTGTATGAGTGTGAATGGGTGTGCATGGATGTTTCCCAGAGATGGGTTGTGGCTGGAAGGGCATCCGCTGCGTAAAACAAATGCTGGATAAGTTGGCGGTTCATTCCGCTGTGGCAAACCCAGATTAATAAAGGGACTAAGCCGAAAAAGACAATTAATGAATGAATGAAAACCAGCGACCTTATTACTGTGAGGCGATTGTGTTACCCACTACGCCAACGCGCCGCCCAAAAATTTAATTAAATTAAATTATTTAAACTAATTTGATTCAATTAAAAAAAAATCCCTTTATTTATCAGAGGTTGCCACAGCAGAATGAACCGCCAACTATTCCGACATATGTTTTACACAGCGGATGCCCTTTCAGCCGCAACCCAGTACTTGGAAACACCCATACACTCTCAGATTCACACACACACTCATACACTACGGCCAATTTTGTTTACCCAATTACCTATACTACATGTATTGGGACTGTGGGGTAAACCAGAGTACCCAGAGGTAACCCACGCCAACATGGGAAGAACTCCTCACAGAAATGGCATCTGGCCAAGCGGGCCATCTCACTGTAAGGCGACAGTGCTAACCACTGAATCACTATGCCGCCCATTTATTATTTTTATTTTATTTCCTGATGACAAATGTAAAAAAATAACTGGTGATTTAAGGAGATTTTATATATTTATATATATCAAAAGATGGTTAATTAGTATTTTAGGGCAGCGCTCTTCTTTTTAGGGCAGAAGTCTTTTAATATATCATCAAATGATTTTCTGATGTTATTTTGTTAGCATGAGGTAAGCAGAACTCGTTCCTCTTCTGTTTTGACTTTAATATCCCTCAGGATGATCGTCAATAAGCGGCTAAACAAAACACCTGAAGCAGCACTATTTCTCTTTAATTTGCTATCACAGATGGAAGCGAATCGTACAGCAGCAGAACTGCTCTTAGGAATTAAAAAAAAACATGCAGATATTTAGATTAGATGTAACTATTACAGTCTGCAAACAAATATTAACCAGGGATTCTGTTGGCATTTTGGAAACAGAGGAGGGATTGCTTACTGAAATTGCTATTAGCTCAAGAGTATTGAAACAATGTTATTGTTTGCTTTTAATTTAAAACACTTATCCACATTAGCATAATTGTTTTATTTAAACCCCTTTTATAAAACAGAATGTATTTCTAATTCTGGTCGAGCAGAAACAGATTAATGTGTTAATTCTTATGGGGCCATGAAAAGAGATTTAGATTCTGTCTTTGTTTACTCACCATCATGTGACTCATGTTAAATAATTTTTAATACATTAAAGATTATATACACTACCTGACAAGTCTTGTCGCCTTGTAGTTTTAAGAACAACAAATAAAAACTTGACTTCTAGTTGATTATTTGGTATCAAAAGTGGCTTATATTAAAGGCAAAGACCTCTAGATTACGCTTATTTGACCAAAATAAAATATGATCATGTCTTGATTTTTAATGATTTAATTAGGACAGTAAGGTCTGACTTGCTTAGACAAAAGTCATGTCACTTAACAGAAATAATGTCCAGTATAGAATATAAAGTCATGCTGCAGTGGAAACAGAATGAATATTGTGTCTGACTCCATCATGAGCTTGGAGGACTGCATCTATACATCACTGCAATGACTCAAATCACTTATTAATAAAGTCGTCTAGAATAGCAAAGAAAGCGTTCCTGCAGGACTCCCAGAGTTTATCAAGATTCTTTGGATTAATCTTCAACGCCTCCTCCATCTTACCCTAGACATGCTCAATAATGTTCATCTCTGGTGACTGGACTGGCCAATCATGGAGCACCTTGACTTTCTTTGCTTTCAAGAACTTTGATGTGGAGGCTGAAGTATGAGGAGCGCTATCCTGCTGAAGAATTTCCCCTCTCCTGTGGTTTGTAATGTTATGGGCAGCACAAATGTCTTGATACCTCAGGCTGTTGATGTTGCCATCCACTCTGCAGATTTCTTGCACGCCTCCATACTGAATGTAACCTCAAACCATGATTTTTCCTTCACCAAACTTGACTGATTGAGAATCTTGGGTCCATGCTGGTTCCAAAAGGTCTTCTGCAGTATTAGTGATTATTGGGATGCAGCTCAACAGATGATTCATCAGAGAAATCCACCTTCTGCTACTTTTCCAAATGATTAACTAGAAGTCAAGTTATTATTTGTTCCTCTTAAAAGTGGAATCGACAACAAGACTTTTGTCAGGAAGTGTATTTATATAATTATATATAAATTAAATAAATATGAATAATCAAACATTATATTAACAAACATATTAGTAAAAGAACATGGTAAATATATTTAGATTAAGGCGAAAAATATTAAAATAAATTTTAAAATTGCTATAATTAGTATGAAAGAGTAATATTCATATAATTTAATAGAAGCTAAATATTCTAAATGATATTTTAATCCTATTAAAGGTTGTTTTCATATTATAAAATTGGTCTTACAACCAGGGGCGGCGGACTGGCCATATAGCAGTGCTGACATTTCCCGGTGGCCTGACGGTCATCTGGCCTGGCCCTGTGATTCTGTCCTGCTAAGCCCCACCCTCACCTCACTTTTCATAAACATCGCCCTTCTAAGGGAATAAGCCGAAGGAGAATGAATGAATGAAAGAATGAATGAATGAAAGAATGAATGAATGAATGAATGAATGAATGAATGAATGAAAGAAAGAAAGAAAGAAAGAAAGAAAGAAAGAAAGAAAGAAAGAAAGAAAGAAAGAAAGAAAGAAAGAAAGAAAGAAAGAATGAATGAATGAATGAATGAATGAATGGTATTTAAAAATTAAAAGCCCTGATATAGACCACTATTACGTTTTATGCCAATTTTGTGTCTCACTTTAGCTTAAAAAACAAGGTTCTGCTTTCATGTACACTGAAAAAATTATTCATTAAATTTACTACTTTTTTTTAAGGTAGGTGGTTGCAACCAATTGATATGGGCTGAATTTAAACAACCAAATGAAGTTGAACATTACTAAATGTAATTAGTTTGTTTGAATTCAGCCCATATAAATTGTTTGCAACCACTTACCTTAAACAAATGTAGTAAATCCAACAAATTATTATTTTTAGTGTATGAAAAGAGCAGCATGACCATTCTTCTAAATATCTTCCCTCCTATTCTTGGAGAGAAAGTAATGCCGTTCTGGAACGACAAGAGTCATAAATCATTGTCAATCACTTCCACTTCTGGCTAAAGTACCCTTTTAAAGGACACACTTACAGTACAAAATGATTTTGAATGGATGTGTCTTATCTTCCCAAAAGAGATGAATGCATGCCACTGCAGTCATTAATAACATTTCAGTCACAGTTTCAACTTTTGAAAATGTTCAAAATTACAAGCCACCTATTCATAATGCAGATATCAATATAAAACAGAGATAAGTCATTTGCTAAAGTACCTGGATGTTCCACAGTGATGCTTGTTCTGTATTTAACATTTCCATTAAAATTAAAACTGTGATAACAGCTTTAATAACTCAGTAAATCATCTGTAAATCACAAATGACTGCAATGTAAACGCACATTTACACAGAGTGTTATTTACTTATACAGTTAAAGCATATTCTATTCGTATAATTTAAAGTGTGCCCTTGACTACACAAAATAAAGTTTGATTTTATTAAAGTTTTTTTGATAAATTTTACTGATAAAATTTCAGTAAAAAATAGCAATTTGATATTTTTGTCAAATTGCAAAACCCTTTTTGGCTTTTAAAAAGCTGATTTATGAAATAGGTTTAACAAGCAACACCTCAAATTACCTATATAAACACACACTATGAAAATACAAACTCACCGGCAACTTTATTAGGTACAACTTACTAGTACCGGGTTGGACCGTTTTTGCCTTCAGAACTGCCTTAATCCTTTATGGCATACATTCAACAAGGAACTGGAAATATTCCTCAGAGATTTTGGTCCATATTGACATGATAGCATCACACAGTTGCTGCAGGAGTGGCACCCGATGTGGTCTTCTGCTGCTGTAGCCCATCCACCACAAGGTTGGACGTGTTGTGTGTTCAGAGATGCTCTTCTGCAGACCTCGGTTGTAACGAGTGGTTATTTGAGTTACTGTTGCCTTTCTATCAGCTGGAGCCAGTCTGGCCATTCTCATCTGACCTCTGGCATCAACAAGGCATTTGCGCCCACAGAACAGCCGCTCACTGGATATTTCCTCTTTATCGGACCATTCTCGGTAAACCCTAGAGATGGTTGTGCGTGAAAATCCTAGTAGATCAGCAGTTTCTGAAATACTCAGACCAGCCCGTCTGGCACCAACAACCATGACACGTTCAAAGTCACTAAACTCACCTTCCGCTTCATTCTGATGCCCAGTTTGAACTGCAGCAGATCGTCTTGACCATGTCTACATGTCTAAATGCATTGAGTTGCTGCCATGTGATTGGCTGATTAAAAATGTGCATTAACAAGCAGTTAGACAGGTGTACCTAATAAAGTGGGCGGTGAGTGTACATGCAAAGTAAACAAATCTAAAATGCAGAGATCCATGTTTACGTTGTTATGTTTGTTTATTTTCAGACACAAAACATGGTGGAATAAGTTTGTGTGACAGGCAATTTTAACGAAACCATGATTATTTTTAGTTTACTGTAAAAAAAATATGTTTTTATTTTTCCCCATATATTTGTTTTGAATTGCATTATGGGGCCTTTTAACCTTGAAAAGTTGGAAAAAGTGGCTTTTATGAACATTTTAAATAGTTTAAAGTGATATAATGCCTGAGTTGGTGTTGTATATTATGCTACAGTACAAAAGCCTTGTACATTTTCTGTTATTTTACAGACTTACTTCAGATGTATAATTTCTAAAACATTATATTATTTCAAACTACTAAAATGTCATAAAAGTCACTTTGTTAAACTGTAGAGTTGATTTTTCTTCATCAAAAGTTAACTATTATCTCCCATAATGCAACTCACAGCAGTAAATAAATGGGTAACTGTTGATTAACATATTTTTACATTTTCATACTGTTACATCCCTAATGCTGATTATTAGTTTTAAACATTGATTTTTGCACAGCGGAAAGTCTCTTCATATAGGAAATTCAATAAAGCAGCGCCTGCAATCAATATCAATATAATAAGACTCATTGAAGAAGGAAAAAACCTTCTGGTTTGGAATAATCCTATAATACTGTCTCTCAGGTATAGTGTTTATATATGCACATAAACCAAATCTCACGTCTGTGTGGCAGACTATATAACCTTCTCATCAGATGGAGGCTAAAAATAGTCGAGTTCCCCCTCCCTCCCTTCCTTGCTTCCTTCTTTCCTTCTTTCTTCACCTGCTTGTGCTCACCTTTTTCCTCAGCACCTCGTGTAGTGTGAATCTCACGATCTGTTTCTTCAGTCTCGACGCAGACTGTCGTTTATGGCTGAACAACAGTGACTCATTGCACAATATAATAATAGAGGAAAAGTTCACAAGTATAAATAACCTGCAGTCTGTTTTCTAAAAGACTCAGAGGAAAATATGTCTCCTGTAGGGTCTATGAAATGCAATACGCGCTTGTGGCACCAGATATACATAAAGTGCCCGCGCGCGTGCCCACGGATGCGTTCACGAGCGTCTATTAGATAAAGCAGGAGGAATGATGATGATGCTGCGGGAGAGTTTGCAGGCGTTACATGTGTTTTAAGAGCACTTTCTGTTGACTAACTAACAGCTAGGCTAAAATCAGATTTTTGTACATTTGGTAAACATTATATATAAGATGTGAATGAAAATGTGTACACGTGAATATGTTATATTTTAGGATTAGCGAATAAAAAACAATAAAAGTGCAGAAAAATAATAGAAGTCAATGGAAAGTGGGTGAAAAACAAACGTGTCAATTTCTTTCGGCACATATACAGTGGTAGCACCTTTGTGATTCAGGTTTGACAACAAGAACACTTTCCTCACTCTTTATCTTCTATATATCTCAATATTTAGTTTAGCTGCAATTTTATCAAACACAAAATATATATATAGCGTTTAATTTAAAACTAAACAGGTGCAAAAGTGAATTTTAAAAGAGTCTTACCTGAAGGTTCCGTGAAGGTGCACTTCCTCAGCGCTGCAGGGGAAGCACTTGTCTTTGTTTCTTAATGTAAACACCACAAACTACTTCATCATATCTTAATGTAACACAGGGCTCCTTGTATTTCAGTCACTGAGGGGTTTTTTGTACTGTCTTTGCGTTATGTTGCATCTGTTTGTGTGCACTGCTTCATGCGTGTGTCTACTGTATGTTGTCGTCCAGCATCACTGAGTTGTGCGCGCGCTTCTCTCTCCTCGGCGATACTCGCGCGCTCGTGCTCGGCTTTGTTCATTCCTCAATCCGAGCGGAACCACTGCAGCAAGCCTGAGAGGGGTGATTGGAAAGATGGTCATTTAAACTGTGGCAGTCATGATAGAGAGTATAAAAAAATCATGGCTGATGTAAGCACTTTGAACATAGGTGAGCGTAGGAGTATTCATGTGGAACATATTGTGGATAATTTGATAATGTTGTATTAAAGGAAAACGCGCCCCCCAGTACGCGTAAGAATGGTTTGGTCTTACCTCGAGAGAAAGAGAGAGAGAGGCAGTTCGAGGAGGTTCTCACACTGGAGGAGATGTAGAAGAAAGACAAGAAAGCGCTATCAAGTAATAATGAGGTAATAATTGGACGGACAACAACAAGAGAACATTTCAGAACTCATTGTGATAATGATAATGCAGCAGAGTGAGGCTTAGAAAGCCTGTCAGGAACTTACAGTTAGCTATTGCAAAAAAGCTAGTTTCCTCAGTCGATTTGTGTTGGGACAAAATGAAGTAATTAAGTTAGTGTATTAGTTTTTACTAATTTAAGTGACTCGAACATAAAACAATTACGTTTTGCCAAAGAAGATCAAGAATTGTGTTGTTACAGCTCATTCATCTTGCTTTGGCATAGTCTTTATTTAAGGGGTCACCACAGCTGAATAAAACGCCAACTAATCCGGCATATGTTTTACACACCCTTCCAACTGCAACCCAGTACTGGGAAACACCCATACACACTCATTTACACACTCTCATACACTATGGCCAATTTAGTTAATCAATTCACCTATAGCGCATGTGTTTGGACTGTGGGAGAAACCGGAGCACCCGGAGGAAACCCACGCCAACACTGGGAGAACATGCAAACTCCACACAGAAACACTAACTTGCCCAGAGACTTGAGCCAGCGACGAGTGATAACCACTGAGCCACCGTGCCACCTTGCTTCAGCTCATTTTAGTTTGATCAAACAGCAAATGTCATTTAACTGAGTGCAAAGAAAGAAAGAAGCAATACATATTTGGGAACTAATGGGATTCGTTTTGCATGGTCACGTTATTTTTATCAAATATTAAATAATAGTCGCACAGGAGTTTGAATATGTTGTGTTCACCTGGGTTTCCGTTGGGTGCACTGGTTTTACTTCACAGTCCAAAGACATGAGGTATGTTAGAATTGTATTAAGCAAATTGGCCCTAGGCGGCATGGTGGCTCAGTGGTTAGCACGATCGCCTCACAGCAAGAAGGTCACTGGTTCGAGTCCTGGCTGAATCAGTTGACATTTCTATGTAGAGTTAGCATGTTCTCCCAGTGTTGGCGTGGGTTTCCTCTGGGTGCTTCGGTTTCCTCCACTGTCCAAACACATGCAGTATAGGTGAATTGAATAAAGTAAATTGGCAGTAGTGTATGAGTGTGAATGTGAGAGTGTATGGGTGTTTCCCAGTACTGGGTTGCAGCTGGAAGGGCATCCGCTGTGTAAAACATATGCT
Source organism: Danio tinwini (assembly GCA_903798205.1). Taxonomy (NCBI): domain Eukaryota; kingdom Metazoa; phylum Chordata; class Actinopteri; order Cypriniformes; family Danionidae; genus Danio; species Danio tinwini. The sequence continues at coordinate 1,646,889 of CAIGQZ010000348.1, read as the reverse complement.
GGAATAGTTTGCGGTTCATTCCGCTGTGGTGATCCCTGATTAATAAAGGGACTAAGCCGAAGGAAAATTAATGAATGAAATTGGCCCTAGTGTGTGTGTGAATGGGAGATTGTGTAGATGTTTCCCAGCACTGAGGCTTGCACGTAGGCATGGGACGATCACCGGTTTAAAGGTATTCTGTTGTTTGGAAAAGTCAAGGTTTAAATACCGCTAACATTTATTTCGCAGAGGCAAATTGGTTTTCACTCATGCAGTGTAAATTATCAAAGATGGAATCAGCAAGAAACACCAATGACACAGATAGGCATGGGCCGGTATAAGATTTTGACGGTATGATAACCTTGGATAAAAATATCACGGTTTCATGGTATCACGGTATTGCTCTAAAATAAGTTATTTTTCTGTCTGGGTAAAAAACAAAAACTTATTTCCCCTTTGAACACAATATATTTTATTTAGATTAAAAATATTTTGGAGCAGTAAACATGTCAGGCTAAATAATTCAAATGAATCATTGAATCTTCACTTCAAATGAATCACTGACATAGATTTTTTTACAATTTGAAATAGCATCTTTGGATATCTTTTCTGCTGGAGATACTGTTGCCCTAAAAAGAAAAAAAAAAACGTAAAATAAAAAAAATCGTACACATACCTTAGGAACGGTATTACAGAAAATCTTGGTGGTTTTAAAACCTTGACATCCAAATCGCGGTATACCTTGAAAACAGTTATCGTCCCATGCCTAGTCACAGATATTGTGTAACATTTGTCATGCTAAAAATCTGGACCTGTCATGGAAACCAAACAGTTTTGGTAATCACTGACAACACAAACAAACCGTGAAGTGCTTTGAAATGTGCATTTTTATTCAATGTTTGACGTAATGTCAACCCCAACACGAAGAGAGGGCAGGACATAGTGCAGCCCCTCCCCTTAAAAAAAACAGCCAATTGCATTTTGCTTTATCACAGCTCTGTCTGTGATCATCAATCATCATCAAATGTGATCAAGAATGAGTTTTACAAGTTTAAAATGATTTATAACAGTGCATGTTTGTAAGAGAGCATTTCGTTTAGCGTGAGAAAGTAATCAAATCATTTGTTACAACATTAAAACCCTGCAAAGGTGAAACAAATGATGATAAAGAAATAAAAAGAGTGAATTTTGCGGAGTGGGAAAATGTACAGCAGCTTACAGGGAAAATGACGAGGTCACTCGCTACATTGAAACCGCTGTCATGGAAAATTAAACGGATGTTCTTGGCTGGTGGAAAATGAACAAACAATCCTACCCAAAACTTGCAAAATTAGTCAGATCAGTAGTACAATGCATCCCGGCCAGTAGCAGCAGCAGTGAAAGGGTGTTTAGTGCTGCTGGATGCACCATCTACAAATTGATTCATCTACAATGGATTCAAAAATGTTATAATAATTACATATAATATAGGAAAATGGCCACTTTTATATATGTCACATTTATTAAAAACCTATATTAAAACATATATGAGCAATTTCATGCAAATGTCAACCTTGCCATGAAAAAAAATTGTCGTTTTTGCCAAAATAGCGAAACGATTTCTGCGTTTTTTTGTGTAGGCTTGTATTTTACAGTGCTTTAAAAATACTCAAAAATGTCTCTGTCAATGTTTTCAAACAATTATATTTGATTTACAAAAGTCACACAAGTGGCAATTTCACATCAGTCACATCCATAACGGAGCTTTTACCTTATAAATGTGAAAATGTACAATCTAATAAAATCAATCACGTTTGTTCTATAGAGAGCCGACTCTTATCCTGTTGATTAGCATAGTTTCTTTTGGGTTGTGCAGTTTAATTCACAGAATTTCCCTCATTTAAAATATAACAAGTGTTTACAGATTGAGATTTTTCTGCTTCCACAACTCTGTAATCAGTTGTTTTGGAAAATATAAACAGATGTTTCAATATGATGTTAACATACAGTATACTTCCACTATCAATTTACGTTTTGAGATTTTACTGCAAATGTCACATCCATAACTCTGGAATTGCTCATATGTTTATTAGGGATGCAACAATGCAGTTAGCTTACGGTTCAATGCATACCTCGGATTATTAATGCGGATTTCGGTTCAGTTCGGTTCTGATGGCTTGACATACAAGTGTTTTTTTTTTGTTATATGCTTTAGGAACAGTAATAGGAACAGTAGGAAAGAAAAAAAATTTAACGATTTATTGCAATACTTCTTTTTACTTCAAAGCCAAGAAAGATACACTAGTCCCTAACGTATTGCATAATGAAAACAAATTAACACTGAAATCTCACAGCTGCTGGTAGCTCATGTACAAACCAAAGAGCATAGAATCACCAAGAGGCGACACTCTACTGCGATTTGAGAAACAGCCACTAGATGGCGCGGCGGTTAAATAAACAATTAAAAGTGCTGATGATTGTGATAGTAAGTGCTGTATTGTCGTCTTTCAGGTTGTATCTCGGCTTTAATGTGCTTTTAAAATAAATAAATAAAAACAAAGCAGCTGCTTGCCATAGCGACAGCAATAAGATCCAATGGAGAGCCGATTGATTTCGCTCCAAAATGGCGGAATCCAGAGCTGTTGCTGGGCGCTGCTGTTGCAATGGAACGTTCTATTGAGTGTCGCCTCTTGGTCATTCTAAGCTCTTTGTACAAACTGGAGAACACATCAATTCCTACATTTTGAAAATAAACATGCATGTGAAGTTAATAAACATAAATTGACCATTCACTAAATATAAATAAACCATCTTAATTAAACTTAACACTGCCTTTGTTATTTTTATGTGTCTTTCGGAACCAGTTGGGTATGTTTGCTGGAAGGATTCAGCGAGGGATAGTTGTTTTTTGGAGGACTTTATTACCTTCTCTGCTATTCTGCCTTCAGACAGTGATCTTGCTGGGTGATGTGCAGTCATGTTTGAAGTGTTTCCGTTCGATTAGTTTATACGTGTAACCGAAAGGTCCCCATACCGCAAAATTGAAAGACACTGGCGCGTCCTCGTATTGCTACGTCACTTCACCACAGCTCACCATGTTAAAGTGTGGAATGATGGTTGAGCGCCCCTAACATTAGAGCATAGTGATTGAATATTTACTTGCGGGGAGGAGTTTCATCTCAGCTAGACTTACAGGCACACACAGTCAATTCGGAGAGAAATAAAACGCATATAAATTATTTAAACACAAAACCGAAATAAATGCAATTCACAAGCGCGTATTGATCCGTGAATGTCGTGCCGAACGGTTCAATATTGTATTGAGAATTGTGGCATCCCTAATGTTTATATAGGTTCATTCGGTGTGGGTTCTTACTGTAGTATTTCTCACAAACATTACGTGAGATCTGCTTCCTTCATGTCTGTCGCGGTGCTGTTTATCTGACGCAGCCGGACAGCGGTGGGAACGGTGAGCGGGGAGAACTAGCATTAAAGGAACAGGCACCAAAAACAGCTACAAGATGCTCAGAGCTGAAAATGACAAACTTCTGAAAGCTACACTCTCAGAAATAAAGGTACAGGAGCTGTCAATGGGGCAGCACCTTTTCAAAAGATACATATTGGTACCCAAAGAGTCCACAATGGTACCTCAAAGGTGCATATTAGTGCCCAGATGTACCAAAAAATGGACCCTTCAGGTACAAATATGTACCTTTTAAAAAGTAATGCCCCAGAGACAGCTCCTGTACCTTTATTTCTGAGAGTGTATAATAAATAATCTGATAATCTGTTTTGAGCTGAAACTTCACAGACACATTCTGGAGACACAAAAGACTTGTCTTAAATCTTGAAAAAAAGGGGTAAATTAGGTTTAACAAAAACACAAGCTTCATATTACGCTTTTAAGTGGCCTGGAGTGGCTCGTTTCAAACATTTATCATGTGCATGATACAAATCATAAAATGCGAAACCAGGACACAAAGCACACATGTGAGAGAAACACACACGCTTATGCAGACACACAGTCTCCATCATGATGCTAAACAGCAGTATTTTGTCGAATGATGACATTTAAATCCCTGCTGGCTTTTTAATTAAAGAATCTGCCAGGAGGAAGCTGCAGATACGAAGACCCGCAAGCATCTGCCTTCATCTCACTGTTAACCTTCACATTTACAAATGAGTCATTATTTTTAATTATGCCTGTAGGTTCGTGGATACATGTTTACATAAATGTATCTATTTTTTTTACAGTCAATAGTACAATGCAAATTTCATAAAAAAGAACTGCCACAATATTTAAATATTTTCTTATTATCATTATTATTATTATTATTATTATTATTATTATTATTATTATTATATACAGCTGAAGAATTATTCACCCTCCTGTGAATTTTCTTTTCTTTCTGAAATATTCCTAAATGATGTTTAACAGATTCAGGAATTTTTCACAGTATTTCCTCAAATATTTTTTTTCTGAAGAAAGTCTTATTTGTTTTATTTCGGCTAGAATAAAAGCAGTTTTAATTTTTTTTAAAACCATTTTAAGGTCAATATTATTAGCCCCTTTAAGCACTTTTTTTTTTTACGATAGTCTACAGAAAACCATTGTTATACAATAACTTGCCTAATTACCCTAACCTGCCTAGTTAACCTAATTACACCTATTTAAACCTTTAAATGTCACTTTAAGCTGTATAGAAGTGTCTTGAAAAATATCTAGTCAAATATTATTTACTGTCATCATGACAAAGATAAAATAAATCAGTTATTAGAAATGAGTTATTAAAATTATTATGTTTAGAAATGTGTTGAAAAAAAATCTTCTCTCCGTTAAACAGAAATTGGGGAAAAAAATAAACAGGGGGGCTAATAATTCTGACTTCAACT
>CAIGQZ010000348.1:1613810-1633805 GCA_903798205.1 Danio tinwini | reverse complement strand
ATTATTATTATTATTATTGCTGTTGTCGTTATTGTTAATGTTATGATTATTATTATTATTATTGTCGTTATTGTTAATGTTATGATTATTATTATTATTATTATTGCTGTTGTCGTTATTGTTAATGTTATAATTATTATTATGATTATTATTATTATTGCTGTTGTCGTTATTGTTAATGTTGTGATTATTGTTGTTATTATTATTATTATTATTATTGTTGTTGTCGTTATTGTTAATGTTATGATTGTTATTATTATTATTATTATTGCTGTTGTCGTTATTGTTAATGTTATGATTATTATTATGATTATTATTATTATTATTGCTGTTGTCGTTATTGTTAATGTTGTGATTATTATTATTATTATTATTATTATTATTATTATTGCTGTTGTCGTTATTGTTAATGTTGTGATTATTATTATTATTATTATTATTGCTGTTGTCGTTATTGTTAATGTTATAATTATTATTATGATTATTATTATTATTGCTGTTGTCGTTATTGTTAATGTTGTGATTATTGTTGTTATTATTATTATTATTATTATTGCTGTTGTCGTTATTGTTAATGTTATGATTGTTATTATTATTATTATTATTGCTGTTGTCGTTATTGTTAATGTTATGATTATTATTATTATTATTGTCGTTATTGTTAATGTTATGATTATTATTATTATTATTATTGCTGTTGTCGTTATTGTTAATGTTATGATGATTATTATTATTATTATTATTGCTGTTGTCGTTATTGTTAATGCTATGATTATTACTATTATTATTATTATTATTATTGCTGTTGTCGTTATTGTTAATGTTGTGATTATTATTATTATTATTATTATTATTATTGCTGTTGTCGTTATTGTTAATGTTGTGATTATTATTATTATTATTATTATTATTGCTGTTGTCGTTATTGTTAATGTTGTGATTATTATTATTAGTGTTATTATTGCTGTTGTCGTTATTATTAATGTCGTGATTATTATTATTATTATTATTTTTATTGCTGTTGTCGTTATTGTTAATGTTGTAATTATTATTATTATTATTATTAATATTGCTGTTGTCGTTATTGTTAATGTTGTGATTATTATTATTATTATTGCTGTTGCCGTTATTGTTAATGTCGTGATTATTATTATTATCATTGATTTGATTGTTTTATTGTTGCTGTTATTATTGTTTTTCTTTTTAATGTTGTTATTATTTTTGAGGTTACTATTATCGTTGTTATTATTATTATTGTTGTTGTTGTTGTTATTATTATTATTACTAATATTGCTTTTATTTTTGCTGTTTCTATTATTGTTATTAATATTGCTATTATCATTATTATTAGTGTTATTACTATTGATTCATCTTTCATTTTGTGAATCAAAATGTTTCAAACTATAAATTCAAGAACAGTTCCAAGATGACATCATTTTGGAGGGAAAACAAGAGCATCAGTTTCATAAATAGATTTGCTGAATGAAACACTGTGATGTTGTTTTTATCTGGTTTGTGATTATTTAATGGTGTGTTTGGTGAGGTTTGGGGACCAGTAATGAGGTTTGTTGTTGCTGTTCTTATCAGTATCTGTAAATAAACTGAAGGCGAATATGAGATTGACATTTGCTGGCATATTACTGATGTCAGTCGTCATAATGGGCAAATCCCAAATCCCAGAAGAGCCTGCAGAGCAGGCTATAACTGCTGCTCTCGAATTCCCATTCTATCAGAAACCAGGCCAGAACTCAGTGACAAACATCACACACAGATTACTCTATCTATCTATCTATCTATCTATCTATCTATCTATCTATCTATCTATCTATCTATCTATCTATCTATCTATCTATCTATCCATCTATCCATCTATCCATTTAGATACCTTTCCTCTGTCCTTCCTCTGTCCATCCATCTAGATACCTTCACCATTTGTCATTCTTTCCATCCATTCGTCTTGATACCTTTACTCCTTGTTCTTCTGTTCATCCATCCATCCATCTAGATACCTTTTCTGTTTTCGTTCATCTATCCATCCATCTAGATACCTTTTCTGTTTATGTCTGTCAGTAAATTCATCCATCCATCTATCCATCCATCCACCAATTCATCCATCCATCCACCAATCCATCCGTTCATCCATCCATCCATCCATCCACTCATCAATCCATCCACCCACCCATCCATCCATACTCCATCCATCCACTAATCCATCCATCTTCCATCCATCCATCCAGCCAGATACCCACTCACCCATCCTTCCTTCTATCCATCTAAGTTACCCTTTTTTGTCCATCTGTCTATTCATCCGTCATCCACATTTTTTCTTTGTCCCTTCTCCATCCACCCATCTAGATCCCTTTCCCATTTGTCTTTCTGTCCATCCATCTATGAATAATTCCATCCATCATCCTTCTAGATAACATTTCCTTTTTGTCTGACCATCCATCCATAAATCTAGATACCTTTTAAATAATCTTTCCTTTTTCCATCCATCCATCTTGATACCTTTTCTTTTTGTCCTTCTGTCCATCCATCCATCCATCTATCTATGAATGATTCCATTCATCCATCCATATAGATACCTTTCCTGTTTTCATCCATCCATTCATCTAGATACATTTTCTGTTTTTGTGTCTGTCTGTCTGTCTGTCCGTCCGTCCATCCATTCATCCATCCATCCACCCACTCACCCATCCACCAATCCATCCATCCACCCATCCATACGCCATGCATCCACCCACTCACCCATCCATCCATCCACCCACTCACCCATCCATCCATCCATCCATCCACCCACCCATCTATTAATCCATCCATACTCCATCCATCCATCCACCCACCCATCAATCCATCCCCCCAGCAATTCATCCATCCATACTCAATTCATGCATTGGTGGAATCCATTCATCCATCCTCCATCAATCCACCCATCCTCCCATTCATACATCCATCCATTTTCCGTCCATCCATTCACCCATCAATCTATCCACCAATCCATCCATCCACCTCATTCCAGAATTACGGGTCCATCTCAAGTATTTTCAGTGAATTGTTCCTAAACTGGATTCACACACAAAAAAGATATAATTTACAGTAAACTGAATATATTATTAATGTACAATAATGTAAAATGCTTAACTGTTAACAGGGAACATTTGATTCTGTTGCTAACTTTTGTTTAACTTACATTGTTCAATTACTGAAACCACTAAAGCCTGGTTTATACTTCTGCGTCAAGCGCACGCGTATGCTAAGGCGCAGCCTAAGCGTGGACGCCTTGCCGTGGCCGTCGGCGACGTTGATGCGCACCTCTCAAAAAAATGTAATGCATACGCTTAGAGCAAGCGCTGTGATTAGTCGGCTTGGTAGCGCTAACAAGTGTGGGCGGAGTTGAGAGCCGCGCGAGCGTGATGAAGTGAGTGTTTACAAGTGTAAAGTCCCGTGAAGGTGTTTTGTGTTTACCTTAAGCCTGGTTTATACTTCTGCGTCAAGTGATCGGCGTAACCCTTGGCGCAAGCCTCGCGCGTAGCCGTGCATTTAGACTTCAGTGCTGTTTCTGTTTCTCTGCAATACACTTCCGAAACACTAGCTGGCAGTAGGTGTTTATGTTCCTCTGTGTCGAGTTTCTTCGCTGGTGTTTTGCGTTTTCTGAACACTTCCTAGTACAAGTGGCTCAAATTCGCTCATTTTGGGGCGGGAATCGGCGGATGTGCAACAACTTTAATCATGAGGTAAACACAAAATAACAGTCTTTATCCGGAAAACTGTGTAAACACTCGCTGCATCACGCTCATGCGGCTCTCACCTCCACCCAGACTCGTCATCGCTACCAAGTCGACCAATCACAGAGCTTGCGCTACACGTACGCGTTACATTTTTTGAGAGGTGCACATCAACGTCGCCGACGGCCATGCGTAGGCTGCGCCGTAGCATATGTGTGCGTTTGACGCAGAAGTAAAAATCAGCCTTTATGATTAAAGTTGTTGCACATCCACCGATTACAGCCTCAAAATAGTGAGTTTGAGCCACTTGTACATTAAAGAAGCGTTCAGAAAAAACAAAACACCAGCGAAGAAACTCGACACAGAAACATAAACACCTACTGCCAGCTATTATTTCAGAAGTGTTATTGCAGAGCAACAGAAACGGCGCCCATAAGTGTACATGCACGGCTACGGGCAAGGCTTGCGCCGTGGGTCACACCGATCACTTGACGCAAAAGTATAAACCAGGCTTAACAGAGTTGCCTTTTTCTACCACGTGGTGCCTTAGATCAAGATGCTAACCTCAAACCAGATATTTTACATCACATTACTGTTTTTAAAAAGTGAATGAGAAATTCAAGCAAAGTGTCACAATAACAGAGGCCACAATTAATCAAGTAATGGTGAATCATAAATATTTTGTACAAGTAGAAAAATAATGAAGACATTTCATGATAATTATTGCTGCTGATAGCTTACAGTAGATGCTGCATGAACGTTGAGCACTTCGGTTTTTATGTGGAGACAGCAATAAGTCTCCAGTTTTTTTCTGACGATGAGTAAAAAATAGCCGGCGTGCTCACGGCCTTGACATGAATGCTGACGGAGCCGTTTTCGCTTGTGTTGGGATGTTTGCACACATTCCTCAGGGAAAGATCTGCGATTCGACACGTCTCCCTCCGAGACCACACAACCAGCTCTGCTTTCTCCTCCATTTCCAAGCTCATTTTAGCGGCTAAACACTTCAGCGCACATCCGGGAGAAGATGGCCTTTTGTTCTGGCAGATCAGGTGTTCGTTCTTTAGCGTAAAAGATGTCCATTCTGACAGAACTCGGCGTGAAGTCCGTCTGATGGTATTAACTCCAGCTATCACTGCCTTCATTAGCTCTCTTTCAGCCTCTGGACTGACAGACCACCTTCCTTCGCAAAGTCATTTGTATTTTGAGCTGTTTTGTTTGTGTGATCCAAGCGGTGTCCCATTTATTAGGGTAATTTGCCAGACGCTTATATGGAGAATCATTTATAATGCGCTTCACGAGTCTCTGTTCTCTGGGAATTGAACCCATGACCTTGGCTCTCCATGGAGCTGCGGGGAAGAAAACGAGGGAAGCAAATACAGCACTCCAGCGTAAATTAAAATCACCTAATGTTTATCAAGGGATGAAGTGTTAGCTTGGTTTTTAATGGGCCTGCACATCTGTAGTGCAAAAAATAAATGAATAAATAGGTCTTGTTCACTAAACATGCAGGTCTCACGCACAAATGTATGCGTGACATGTGCCTACAGACGTTTCCACGAATAAATCAGGATTCATTAAAACTTTAGTACTAAAATTTACTGTAAATGTGTGAAAAAAAAAATCAAGAAAGACTTATAAACATGTATAAAGAACCGTACATATACTGAGGGAACAGAAAACTAATTGAGAGAAAGATGAATGCAAGTACAGGGATGTCCAGGATGAAATCCTTCTCCAGAGTGCACAGGAGCTCAGAATGGGTCGAAGGTTTACCTTCCAACAATACAATGACCATAAACACACAGCTAAAATAATGAAGGAGTGGCTTCACGACAACTCTGTGACTGTGCTTGAATGGCCCAGTCAGAGCCCTGACTTAAACCCAAATGAGCATTTCTGACTTCTAATCAAGCCTTGATTTTTAATGATTTGATTAGGGCAGTAAGGTCTGACTTTTCTTAGACAAAAGTCTCGTCACTGAACACAAATAATGTCCAGTATAGAATATAAAGTCATGCTGCAGTGGAAACAGAATGAATATTGTGTCTGACTCCATCATGAGCTTGGAGGACTGCATCCATACATCACTGAATGACTCAAATCCCTTATTAATAAAGTCATCTGGAATGGCAACGCAAGCGTTCCTGCAGGACTCCCAGAGTTCATCAAGATTCATCTTCAATGCCTCCTCCATCTTACCCCAAACATGCTCAATAATCTTCCTGTCTGGTGACTGGGCTGGCCAATCCTTGAGCACCTTCATTGCTTTCAGGAACTTTGATATGGAGGCTGAAGTATGAGAAGTGGCGCTATCCTGCTGAAGAATTTGCCCTCTCCTGTGGTTTGTAATGTAATGGGCAGCACAAATGTCTTGATACCTCAGGCTGTTGATGTTGCCATCCACTCTGCAGATCTCTCGCACACCCCCATACTGAATGTAACCCCAAACCATGATTTTTCCTTCACCAAAACTTGACTGATTTCTGTGAGAATATTGGCTCCATGCTGGTTCCAGTAGGTCTTCTGCAGTATTAGTGATGATTGGGATGCAGTTCAACAGATGATTCAGCAGAAAAATCCACCTTCTGTCACTTTTCTAAATGATCAACTAAAAGTCAAGTTATTATTTGTTGCTCTTACAACTGAGATCCACCACAAGACTTTTGTCAGGTAGTGTACATTGAGACCATATCATAATTCACCACAGCTTTCCCTATAAAAAAAAAAATAGTGTGTCTTTCAGATGTGATTAATTGCTGCTGTCTTTCCAGACACGACGACACATTACATTTACATAGGCTGACACCAGAAGATGAGTCTTATATAAGCAAGCTTCTCCAGGTGACGCTGATTGTGATACTTGAGTGGTGAATATCACCTAATTTACATTTTCAGCTTGACATGACATTAAAGGGAAACCATGTTACAGTAGCTCTCGGAATACAAACAGATAGCCCAGCGCTTAATGGTGTGCAAAGTGTTCATTTTCAGTTATTAAACCCTTATAAGTTACATGAAGAGATAGTATGGCTTCATAATGTATAGGACTTGGAATGCAACAACTTGTTTGTATGGCTTTTATATGGTTGTTTTTGCAATAAATACATTTGCAAACTGTTTACATTTACCAACCCCTACGTTACATATGAAAGGTAAAACCAGGAGGGAAACAACATAATATGAGCACTTTAAATACACAGTTGAAGTCAGAATTATTAGCCCCGCTTTGAATTTCTTTTTCTTTTTTAAATATTTCTCAAATGATGTTTACCAGAGCAAGGACATTTTCACAGTGTGTCAAATAATATTTTTCTTCTGGAGAAAGTCTCATTTGTTTTATTTCGGCTAGAATAAAAGCAGCTTTTAATAAAAAAACAAAACAAAACATTTTAAGGTCAATATTATTAGCCCCTTTAAGCTATATTTTTATTTGATAGTCTACAGAACCTCTGTTCTCTGGCATCAACAAGGCATTTGCACCCACAGAACTGCCGCTCACTGGATTTTTTTTCCCCGGACCATTCTCTGTAAACCCTAGAGATGGTTGTGCGTGTCTGGCACCAACAACCATGCCGCGTTCAAAGTCCTTTCTTCCCCATTATTCTGATGCTCGGTTTGAACTGCAGCAGATCGTCTTGACCATGTCTACATGCCTAAATGCATTGAGCTGCTGCCATGTGATTGGCTGGTTAGAAATTTACGTTAACAAGCAGTTGGACAGGTGTACCTAATAAAGTGGCCGGTGAGTGTATATTTAAAATTATTATTATAATTTTTTTTTGGAAGTCTGACTTCCAAGTTATTCCAGAAGTTTTAAGCAAATAAACAATTCATATGGGCTGAATTTAAACAAACAAATTAAATGTAGTGATGTATCTTAATTTATTTGCTTAAATTCAGTCCAAATAAATTGTTCGCAACCACTTACCTTAAAACAACAACTTAGCAAATCCAATGAATATTTCTTTCAGTGCATTATACTCCTATAATCTTATTTATTTCTAAATGAAACTGATCATTAATTTACTCAACAATAAACAAACACCTCAGTGTTTGTCGTATCCCAAACATCCAAACATAGCATGTTCATTCATTCATTTTCTTTTCGGCTTAGTCCTTTTATTAATCAGGGGTCACCACAGCGGAATGAACCGCCAACTTATCCAGGATATGTTTTACACAGTGGATGCCCTTCCACCTGCAACCCATCACTGGGAAACACCCATTCACTCTCAATCTCACACCTATAGTGCGTGTGTTCGGACTGAGGGGGAAAACGAAAGCACCCGGAGAAAACCCACGCCAACATGGGGAGAACATGCAAACTCCACACAGAAATGCCAACTGACACAGACCTTCTTGCTGTGAGGGGACATCGCTACCCACTGCGCCACCCCAACACTGCATGTCTTTCTTTTAAAATGAATCACTGTTTTCTAGCGTCAAGTAAAGTCATGCTCATGGATTTTCTCCTCTGTGTTTGGTTTTATTGCCTTCAGGCCGCTCCGCTCAAGAGAATCAGAGCAAGCTGATCATATTTGACTGTAAAAAGAAATTTCTTGTTCCTTTTTTTCATTTCAGCACAGATAACAGCACTTATTTGGTGTGACTATGACCAGAATAATGCAAGATCTGAACAGTCTGCTCAAAAAAAAAAAAGGTCAAAGGGGAGATTTTCCTTTAATTTTAATGATGTTCTGAACAGTGAACGGTACATCGACAACATGTTTCACGAAATAAAACGGCAGGCGGGCGCTTGAAGGCATTCGTGGAGAAATGGCAAGTTGTTTAAAATGATTCACAGCAAACAAAGTCGCAAACGTACAATTACTCTCTGTCACACAAACACACACACAACGCATGCTGGAGAGGAAGGCTAAATGAGCATAAGGTCATTAAATTACACTGTTCTTTCAGCACACTTGAGGATGTAAGAATGATTAACACACAAGTGATGGAGACGTGAGAGAGACTGAGTGTCTAAAAGCCTGTCCAGGTCATATTTCTATATTACCATCAACTCAGGGGAAGAAATGAGACATGATCATTTGCATAAAAAAAGTGAAGCCTGTTTTGTTGGGGGATTATTTTGATGACAATTAAGCATATTTCCTTCCAAAATCGTATCACTTACAATCAATGTCTGGTGCAATTAGTTAGAAAGAAATTAGTTACTGTTATTACTGCTGAAAAGTGAAAGAGTAGGGATTATTTTTACACTGTAAAAATGCTGGGTTGCACACAGTTCCTTCATGTTGTCCCAACACTAATCGATTAAGCTTCTAAGTTAAGAAATTTAGGTGGATTGACCATAAAATAATTATGTCATCCCCAAAAAATCCTCCAGAATTGTGTTGTTTTAGGTCATTTTAAATAAGTAGTTGGAAGTAGCAACAAAAATATATTTTTGAGTGTATATTTGCCTAAATACTGTACATAAATTCAACAGTTGGTATAAATCAATTCAAAGAATTGTAGTTTGTGTTATTATACAAACATATTTTGCAGATTTTCAACTAAAGAAGGTGACATTTATCAAGGCAGTTTCAGTTGCTTGAAAAAAATAAATAAATTGGTTCATGACAATAAAAGGTATGAATTCAGAAAACCAGAGTAATTATAATATTTTTGTTCAGATATTTTGCATAACAATACTTTTTTTTTCAACTAAATAAAAAAATATTTATCCAACAATTGTACACGCTTTAAAAAAACACTGAAATGTTTTAGAAATTAGTCAATTTCAGTGTTTTTTAAAAAGGTCCTGTTTGATTTGAATTAAAACAATTAGGAGTTTCATTTAAATTGCCTATGCGTTGGGGTTTCTGTGAATTTTTAGTAATTCAATTATTTATTTAGTTACTTTTTGGACAAAGTAATTAGAAATAAATTTTAAAGAAAACATATATCAAATGTTCAATCATATTATAAATATATATGAACAATATTTTCTTGCATATTTTATTAATGAATTACTGTAATGTAGGATTTCTTGCATTATGGTAATGATAATTGTTTTTCTTGTTCTTTCATTCTTGCATTATGGTAACGAGCATGGCACCCCAACCGCCCAACATTATATTAATAAGAGTGACATAAATATATATGAACAATATTTTCTTCCATATTTTATTCTTGAATTATGTAATGTGAGATTACTTGCATTATGGTAATGATACGTTTTTTTGTTTTGCATTACAGTAATGATAATTATTTTATTGTTTTTGCATTATGGTAATGATAAATTTTTTCTTGTCCTTGTATTATGGTAATGAGCATGGCACCCCCCTACATAATATTATTAAGAATGACATAAATATTTATGAACAATATTTACTTTCATATTTTATTCTTGAATTACTGTAATGTGAGACTTATTAAATTATGGTAATGATAATTGTTGTTCTTTTATTCTTGTATTATGGTAATGAGCATAGCACCCCTCTTCCTCAGCCTTAAATTATTAAGAATGACAAAAATATATAAGAACAATATTTTCTTGCATATTTTATTCTTGAATTACTGTAATGTGACATTTTTTGCATTATGGTAATGATACTTTTTTTCTTGTTCTTGCATTACGGTAATGATAATTGTTTTATTGTTCTTGTATTCTAGCATTATGGCAATGAGCATGCCCCCCCCCCCTCCTAAATTATATTATTAAGAGTGACATAAATATATATGAACAATATTTTCTTTCATTTTTTTATTCTTGAATTACTGTAATGTGAGATTTCTTGCATTATAGTAACGATAATTGTTGTTCTTTTATTCTTGCATTATGGTAATGAGCATGGCACCCCCTCCCTACATTATATTGATAAGAATGACATAAATATATATAAACCATATTTTTTTGCATACTTTATTCTTGAATTACTGTAATGTGATATTTCTTGCATTATGGTAAGGATACTTTTTCTCTTGCTCTTGCATTATGGTAATGATAATTGTTCTTTCATTCTTGTGTTACGATAATAAGCATGGCACCCCCCTACATTATATTAATAAGAATGAAATAAATACATATGAACAAAATTTTCTTTCATTTTTTTATTCTTGAATTACTGTAATGTGAGATTACTTGCATTATGGTAATGATAATTGTTGTTCTTGCATTTTTGCATTATGGTAATGAGCATGGCACTCCCCCTCCCCAACATTAAATTAATAAGAATTACATAAATATATATGAACAATATTTTCTTGCATACTTTATTCTTGAATTACTGTAATGTGAGATTTCTTGCATTATGGTAATGATAATTGTTCTTTCATTCTTGCATTACGATAATAAGCATGGCACCCCCCTACATTATATTAATAAGAGTGACATAAATATATATGAACAATATTTTCTTTCATATTTTATTCTTGAATTACTGTAATGTGAGATTTCTTGCATTATGTTAATGATACGTTTTTTCTTGTTCTTGCATTACGGTAATGATAATAGTTGTTCTTGCGTTTCTGCATTATGGTAATGAGCATTACTACATTATATTAATAAGAATGACATTTTTCCACCTTGTACTACATTAATTATGTATTCTTGCTTTTTAAGAATAACGTTACCTTGCATTACAATGAGCATATCATTTTTCCCCAATAAGTTGTTAATAAGAGTTGTATTTTCTGCAATAAAGTAATGAAACATACTTTTTTTGTCAAGAAGATTATATATATTTTTTGCATTATATAAAAAAGTCACTTTCTTTTATTAGGGTAATAAAAATCCCTTTTTTCAGACATTATGGTAATGACATAATTGTTCCGGTAATGAGTATTTGGCTTATTTGCTTATTTGTGAACAAAATAATGCTACAGCACAAAATTGTATTATTACTATTATTAAAAACAGGCTTTCTTAATGTAAAACGTCCCATTTTCTATTCATCTGAGTGAGAAATATGACCTGGATTTGTTTTAAGCACGCTCAGTGAGGTTCACCAAAAAATGGGTAATATTGCAGTGCGGATTTGAGCTTGAGGAAACACACAGCTTCATATTATTAATGCTGAGATTGCAGCGGCGCTCAATAAAAACCATCAGTATCTGAAGCATTTCAATCCAACATCACTAACAATTAAACTCCTCTTAAAAATATACAGTTCATCCTGACTGCATCACACACATCTACTGGAATATTACAACAAATATAAAGCAGGAAAATTTAGGATTGTTAAGTTTGAGGTCATGCATGCTTATTGACTTATTATTAGTTATTTGACAACGCATGTGAATATGTTTATAATATTTTCTATTAATTCCCCTTACTTCTACAGCTCTTTTGTGTTTTATAAGAGTTTAAAGGGATAGTTCACCTACCAAAAAACATATCCTCCACTTGTTCCAAACCTGTTTGAGTTTCTTTCTTCTGATGAACACAAAAGAAGATATTCTGAAGAATGTTGGGGGGAAAAACATAATATTTTTTGTTTTTTTTACTAAGGGTGTCAAAGGCTGCTTTTTCACATCATTCTTTAGACTATAATGTTTACAGTCTTATTATATGTGTTGTATATATAAGTCATTTTGACTCCAACGTTTAAAGATGTGAGTTATGAAAGCTAAATTTGAGAGAAATAAAGTCATATCTGTATGATACAGATTCAGACTTGCAAGAAAAGCACTAGCACTGTGAGTTTTTAATCTTGCAACTCTTTTTTTTCATAGTAAGATGTGAACTTATGATCCCTCAGTGTCTGAAATGGTTGGTTTAAGGATCTGGCCTCTCTAAACTCCGCCCCTCTGAGAGTCTACTCTAGTCTGATTGGTCAAATAAGGGCTTAGTCTGCTGTGATTAGTGCAACGCTTTTACTGCAGCATAAACATCTAGCAAAACTGAGCGTTTTACAAATCTGACTAAACAAGTTTGTGGCCTTTCTAAACTCCGCCCCTCTATGAGTCTACTCTGCCCTGATTGGTCAGATAAAGGCCTAGTCTGTGATTATGATTGGTCGAACACTTACAGTAAGTGTCAGAAACCAAATGTCCATTACTGTAACTGAGTTTCAGCTCTTGCTCAGCACTTTTAAGCAATAAACTTGTGAGAAATGATGTCTGAATGGCAAACAAAAATTATGAATAATAATAATAAATGTACAATTTTGAGAAATAAAGTCAAATTTCTCATAAAAAAACCTTAGAATTTTAGGACAAACTGAATTGTGAGAAACAAACTGTTTAGATTTAGACTTTTTTAGTGACTTTATAAAGAAATGTGAGGAAAATGACTATAAAAAGTTACTTTTTTTCCAAAACGTGTGTGATTATATATTAAAAAGGTACTTTTCCTGCAACATAAACACCCTCACGTATTAATATTGGCAATAAATCAACTACTATAAATCAAAATAGTTCTTTTCAGGACTTTTAAAAAATAAACATGTGAGAAATGATGTATGAATGGCAAAAAAAAGCCTATAATCTCACAATTGTAAGCGTAATTGACAAAACAAGCTACAAAATTGTGAGAAATAAACACTGTATTGTTTATATCATGCATTGTTTGATTTATGAAAAGGTCACAAACATTTCTTTTTTCCAAAATGTTTGTAACACTATGATACAACTTGTACTTTGCCTACAACATAAACACCCACAGGTTAAAATTGGCAACTACCAAATTCTCTTTACAGGCTCGCTGGCTACATTTACGCACTTTTGTTTTATATTTGACACTAAATAGTATGTTTATTCGGTCACACTACAATAAGGTTCATTAGTTAATGTTAGTTAATGCATTTACTAACATGAACAAACAATGAACAATACATTTACTACAGCATTTGTTCATGTTAGTTAACGTTAGCTAATGAAAATACAGTTGTTAGTTCATGTTAATTCACAGTGCATTAACTAATGTTAACAAGCATGAACTTGGTATTAATAATGCATTAGTGAATGTTGAATTACGATAAATAAATGCTGTACAAGTGTTGTTCATGTTAATAAATGCATTAATTAATGAACCTTATTGTAAAATGTTACCCTTTATTCTTGATGTTGAAATGCTTCATTCAGACGGGATGTTTTGATTTGTTTGTTCTTTCTCATTTGACCTTCCTTGACACAGACAAACTCACTCTCACAATAAATATTCATACAAGCATAAATATTACATGGCAGTCAAGTCTCCGGCACATCCAAGCGTGGTTTTGAAGTGTTTCGGAGCGCAACCAAACACAATGGCTCTTTGTTCTGCTGGCTCTTCACACTGCACCAGTCTTGATTTGCACCGTGTCTAGACATCAGTCATTAATTATTCCAAATCTAACATTGAAACTCATTTAATTAAATATATTAGCACTGCTTTTGTTTTTAGCCTCAATGACATGTGTGCCGACGTGCACCAATCTGACCGAATCTACTAAATGGATTGTTCGATTCTTATTTTCAAGACGTAAACTTGCATACTACATACATTACATTATATTTACAGCCTATTATCCCAGGTAGATCACCCAAAAAAGACATTATTTGTTTATATATTATCTATATTCAATGTATAGTGATTTAAATTTCAGTCTGTTCCTCATACAAATCTATTAAATAATTTAACCATTTATGGTGCCTCTGTGATGCTTTTCAGTCTGTTTTTGGAGTCTGAATGTGTTTAATGTTTTGGATTTTTTTTAAATAATCATAAATATATATGGTCATAACATTGTCATTCAGGTTTGGAATGATCAGTCAAGGATTTTTGTAAAAAAAAAAAAAATTATATATACACATACAGTGCTTAGCACAATTGAGAACACCCCATTTTGAAAATAAATGTTTTTATCCATTTCTCAGTGAATACAGGCAATGTATTTTGGTGCAGTTAAACAAAACAGATTTATTAAACAGATATATTTATTAAAATAATATTTTAGTCACCAAACATACTTAGAAATTGAAAGATAATACTAGGGTTGGGTGGTGTTGACCAATTTGGCATCATACAATGTCTAATGTGAAACATTTCGATGGACGATGGCATCGTCGTCGTAGGCGGCGGTGAATTCATTATTCATGAATAATTAATTAATTCAAAACAAATTAATTATTTGTAGCCTACCGTTTCAACTACCTGGCCCGCATGGTCTTTATTTTACCCATAACCAAATCCTAAATAAATAAAGATAAGTTACACACAAATTACCACCTGTCAATCACTTTTTCCGCGGGACTATGGCATGAATAGGCAGAGTGATCTGTGACGTTATAATAGCGCCAACAAAAAGATGCACACAACAGTATCTGAGGTTTTCACTAAAATGACTAAGTACAAGCGTGAAAGCGAAAGATTGAGTGTATTGATGCTGTGACAAGTTACCTGATAGATTTAAAATACAGAAGAGTCATTAGATAGAGACAAGATTAATTAAATATTACAATTGTCTATCGGCGATGGCATTGTCTATCGACAACTCTAGATAATACAATTAAATTCAAGCAATATATTGTAAAAATAAATTACAACCTACAAAATTTCAACAATTTTTTTTTTGCTTCTCTTGATTTTTTTCTCTTTTTTTAAAATTTGTATTTAATATTTTCTAATTGTTAGCAATTCTGTTCATAATTTTTATGGACAGAATTTCAAAGCAAAGCTTTGGGGGTCCGGTTCAGGGACCACAGGATTTAATCTCTGTTATTCGCAGACGATGTTGTTCTGTTGGCTTCATCGAACATGGACCTTCTGCATGCACTGGGGTGGTTTGCTGCCGATGCGGCTGGAATGAGAATCAGCACCTCCAAGTCCGAGGACATGGTGCTCCACTGGAAAAAGTTTGGAGGAAAGTCTTTACCACAGGTGGAGGAGTTCAAGTATCTTGGGGTTTTGTTCACGAGTGAGGGAAGGATGGAACGTGAGATTGACCGGCGGATCGATGCAGCGGCAGCAATAATGCGGTAGAATTACCGGTCGGTTGTGGTAAAGAAGGAGGTGAGCCGAAAGGCGAAGCTCTCAATTTACCGGTCAATTCCTACTCTGACCTTTGGTCATGAGCCATGGGTTCATGACCGAAAAGACAAGACCTCGGATACAAGAGGCCAAAATTAGTTTTCTTCACAGGGTGGCAGGGTGCACCCTTATGGATAGGAGCTCTGTCACCCGGGAGGAGCTCGGAGTAGAGCCGCTGCTCCTCCACATCGAGAGAAGTCAGCTGAGGTGGCTCAGGCATCTGTTTTGAATGCCTCCTGGACCCCTACCTAGGGAGATGTTCCAGACATGTCCCACCGGGAGGAAGCCTCGGGGAAGATCAAGAACAAACTGGAGGGACTATGTCTGTCGGCTGGCCTGGGAACACTTCGGGATCCCCCTGGAGGAGCATGTCTGGGGAGAGGGAAGTCGGGGTTCTCTCCTAAGACCGCTGCCCCCGCGAGACGGCCACAGAAAAGCGGATGAAAATGAATGAATATATTTTTCTATAACATATAATTTTGGGTCCACTAGTTTTTGGACCGTTATC
The DNA here is from genome assembly GCA_903798205.1 of Danio tinwini. Classification (NCBI taxonomy): domain Eukaryota; kingdom Metazoa; phylum Chordata; class Actinopteri; order Cypriniformes; family Danionidae; genus Danio; species Danio tinwini. The sequence continues at coordinate 1,617,613 of CAIGQZ010000348.1, read as the reverse complement.
ATAAGTTATTTTGTTAGATTAGCTCCAGATTTGGCTTCAGTACTGACTAATCTAATGTATATGCACAAATATAGTATTGAATATAGTATTGTAGAGCTTCCTACTATAAATATAAATTTAAAAGAGAAATTTGTGAGGGGTGTTCTCATATATGCTGAGCACTGTATATATACTTTTTTACTGTTATTTCTATTAACTACAATCCATTTGAGTGTACAAGAGCTCAATTTGGGGTTTTTTGGTACACTATAAAAAAAAATTAGTTACCTTACCTTAAAGGTGCAGTATGTAAATTTGACACCCAATGGTTGAACTAGGTATTGCACTCCTGGTTCAAAACACACGCAAGCGCAGGTTGCCAGATTGACAACACCAACCGCAGTGTGCCTGACTGTCGAGACTAAAGGCTGATTTAAGGCTGATTTCTAAATAAAAGCAACGGCACGCGATAGAAGGAATATTTCAATATTAAAATTAGCTTTTGTTCTAACAAACACTTGAAATTAAAATTTTAGAGACCGCTTCTATTTCTTGTAGCTGAACAACAGACAATTTTGACAATGATCACCTCAGGTACACCTCGCGTGCTTTATTCAGTGTTAAATGCTAACAATGTGAGTTTGAATGGCATTTTCTAGAGTGTCAAAATGAATTGTTTGTGCAGATGCGGACTTACAATATGTCACGGTGAAATACTCTGCAGAGCGAGTTTTCTCCATCGAGTCTATCATGAATCAGCTGTGATCGCCGCTGCCGAGCACCAGTGCATTAGAGCCAATCGCAGCCTTTTATGTTGCGCGTGTGACCAATCATAGGCGTTTAACAACACGCTCGGCAACGTTCAAAAAGCAAGCGGGATAATATTTACAATTGTTTATTTGTTTTAAATGCTCATGTTGTTCTGTGCATGTACTTGAGTTTTGTTTGATACATTGAAAAAGAGTGTTTTCTTTGAGCAGGTCAAATTAAAGGTATAGTTCCTATATCTGACTGCTTGTATTAAAAGACGAGATTGTAATACAAATACAAATAAAATGTATTTAAAAATTATACATTTTAATACAAGAATTATTGTGCTGTGAAGATATCAAATTGTTTACGGAAAGCTTTGTCAATGCACAGAGATATCGAATTGAACAGAATCGATGGCATGATAATTGTAACCGAACCGAACCGTGAGACCAGTGTAGGTCCACACCTCTACCATTTTACATGACATTAATTTCCATACTACTAAAAGCAGCAGCAGATAGTTCACCTCAAATCTTGAAAATAATCTACATTTAATAATGCTAAAGAGGTTATTTATGTATTAATTAGATTATAATCCTTACCATTTCGTTGAAGTGCAGTGAGTGCACTATTCTGAGCTTCAGAATGGCTGCATTTAAATGTTTATGTCAGGTTTCATTAGCGTGCTGTTAGGACATGGGGTTACAATGTAAACTGCCCACCTAATGTTTACGTAAGTAATATTTATATTATTTGCTAATTAATAACCACCTCATGTAGAACTCTGAATCTGCGTCTCATTTCAGAGTCTGTTCACTGGAGGTCGCATTTTGGTCACGGAGGCATATTTCGAGAGCCTTCCTGACTGAATGAATGAAATTTAGGGTGCTGAAATATAATTGGCGAAAGTTAAATGACCGTTCCGACATGTAACACATTTTTAAAGCTGAATATCTGACTTTAGCATTGTTTTTCAGATAAACAAGAACGTTTACTTAGCATGCTTCTTAAAGGGCACCAATTTGAACCATTTTTCCAGATTTAATATAAATCCTTTGTGTCTCCACAATGTGTCTGTAAAGTTTCAGCTCAAAATATCCATTAGATTATTTATTATAGCTTTTAAAATCTGGAAAATGGGAGCTGCTTTAACAGTGTAGCTGTTTTTTTTTTTGCCCGTGCCTTTTATGCTAATGAGCTGGTTCTCCCCACCCACTGTTCCCACGTGCTTGTCACAGCCATAACCTTCACGTAGACGCTCAGTGACAGACAAGAATGAAGCAGATCTCCCTTACTACAGTAGAACTTTCACAATGGTTATTTGATATATTTGTTGTCGAGTTAATTTAAGCCTTTCTGAAGCAGTCACACACAATGTTGTTATAAAGTTTGCTCGTGTGCAAGCGCACACACAAACACGTTAGCTTTGCACGGCAAATGTGACACGGTACACGTTAATATCTACTGCTGTATGGGTATCGTTATGTTAATGTACAAAATGAACCTGATTTAAATCCACAAACCAGGATTGAAGCGTCTTCTTTCATAATTGTATTGACGCTATGCGGCTGTGGTGATGAACTACGTAGAGATTTTATTGACTTCATTACAAACATGCACTGTTTTAAAAGCGTTTTAAACTTGTAAAACTCATTCTTGATCACATTTGATGATGATTGATGATCACAGAGAGCCAAACAGATCTTTTAATCCCGGTTGCTTTGCGCACGTCCTGTCTTGTTGATATGATTATACTTATATATATAATTATTAATAAACCCCAGATTAATAAAGGGACTAAGCCGAAAAGAAAATGAATGAATTATATATTATACTGCAGAGACATGTTAATACGCAGCTGTCAATCAATTTGATGGGCGGGGAAACAGCACTCCTACGTCAAGTAACGGTAGGCCTTAAACAGGGAGGGATTTGGATCCATTTTTAACGTCAGGAAATGTTAAAAAGAGACATATTGTGTTTCTATCAGCCCAATATGACTGTGGACACACTATACCTACGCACAGTTCTGTCCAAAAAGCTTACAAAGCAGGATTTGCATCATAGGCGCCCTTTAAATATCTGCAAACATGTAGTATTTTTATGCTTTGGAAGAGTCAAAAATTTACATACAGCCCCTTTAGCAAATCGAGTAATCATATTGCTTTAAAAGTGCTAAGTTAACTTTACTTAAAAATGTGATTTAACTCACTGTAACCTGAAACTGTCAAGTTAACTTAATTTTTATAATTATGCACACAGTTCATGAATAATTGTAACACGAGTTTACTCACTTTTGTTAAAGTAAAGTCAACTAATGGTTTTTATAGTGTACCATTTAGGACATTTTTTTCAATTACTGTAACAATAAATGAACGATTATTCATCATGAACCATTATGTAAGGCTTATGATGCTGAATAAAACAATATGGTGTTGATATGTTCACTATATCTAATTATGACCATACACAAGCACACACACACTCGTTTGACCTCTGTCAGAGTTATTGAATCAGTGCATTTACAGTAAAAATAAGGAGCTTCTGGAAAACTGTACAGATTTTGTTGAATGTTCATGTTGGCAGAGGCATTGTGTTTCTTCACATCAATGATTTACATACACACTCTCTCTCTCACACACACACACACAGCACAAACAAACATGTAAACACTTTCCTGGACAGACTGTTCAATGAGAACGTTTGGCTACCAAAGATGAGTCTCGCGGATCTCTGAGATAATGTTACTGGCTTTCTTGAGGGCCTAGAAGAGAAGACAGAAAGAACAATATTGGTGTTATAAGCAGGAGTGTGCTAAAAAAACATTCATTGTGAAGGTGTTTTTATGATCATAGATACAGTTGAAGTCAAAATTATTAGCCGTCCTGTGAAATTTTATTTTCGGTCAGATGATTCGGTCTAAGCAAGTCTCCACTTAATGACTCATTGATTCAAATGATCCGGTCAGAGTGAGTCTTCAGTTAACAATTCACTGATTCAAATAATTAGGTCAGAGTGAGTGTTCACTTAACGACTCACTTATTCAAACAATCTGGTCAGAGTGAGTCTTC
>CAIGQZ010000348.1:1602243-1613800 GCA_903798205.1 Danio tinwini | reverse complement strand
AGTCTGCACTTAATGACTCATTGATTCAAATAATCCGGTCAGAGTGATACTTCAGTTAACAATTCACTGATTCAAATAATCCGGTCAGAGTGACTATTCGGTTAACAATTCACTGAATCAAATGATCTGGTCAGAGCAAGTTTGCACTTAAAGGCTCACAGATTCAAATGATCCAGTCAGAGTGGGTCTTCAGTTAACAATTCACTGATTCAAATGATTCAGTCAGAGCAAGTCTGCACTTCATGACTCACTGATTCAAATGATTCAGTCAGAGCAAACCTGCACTTAATGACTCATTGATTCAAATGAGTCGGTCAGAGTGAATCTTCAGTTAACAATTCACTGATTCAAATGATTCAGTCAAAGTGAGGCTGCACTTAATGACTCATTAATTCAAATGATCCTGTCAGAGTGAGTCTTCAGTTAACACTTCACTGATTCAAATGATTCGGTCAGAGTGAGTTTGTACTTTATGACTCATAGATTCAAATGATCCGGTTAGAATGAGTCTTCAGTTAACAATTCACAGATTCAAATGATCTGGTCAGAGCAAGTCTGCACTTAATGACTTATTGATTCAAATGATCCGGTCAGAGTGAGTCTTTGGTTAACAATTCACTGATTCAAATAATTCAGTCAGAGTAAGTCTGCATCTCATGACTCGTGGATTCAAATAATTAGTCAGATTGAGTCTTCCGTTACCAATTTACTGATTTAAATGATCCGATCAGAGCAAGTCTGGATATAACAACAAAAAATCTGGTTAAATTAAAATTAATTTAATCATTAAAAAGGGGGCAAATGTTATCAAAACATGGTAATGCAAAGTATGAATTGTTTGCACATGCACAGTTTAATGAGTAATCAGATTTCATACGACCATAGTGTATGTGATAAGCTATGATTTTTTGTATTAGATGAAGTTTCGCAGAACAGAACATCCCAATGCAGATTTTGAATGCATTTCTACCCCTTGTGTTTCCATATATTCGGTATGCTTCAGTTCACACACAGACCGACACTCTGCTTGCTTGCTAGGCTGTTTGTACTCTTGTAAAAGTTGTCTTTAATTTCAGCTCATACAAATCACCGTCTCTACAGCCAAACACATTCACACGGCTCTCTTTGACATTTTAAGATGCTGATGTGTCAAGTTAATAGTAGGTTTTAACGTCCATTCTGCTGCACTATAGCTAATGTTGCGTCACAGTCTGATGTTCTGTTCTGTAATGCTGTTTTTGAGCATGATAATGTGTTCTGCGTACAGTACAAACCCTTGGTGTTTTTAATAAGCATTAACTACTAGTGATATGGTACTACTTTAAAACTGCAGATTGTCAAAACTTAGTAGCAAGGTTATTATACGAACGAAAAAATGAAAACTAAAATTAAAAACAATTAAAATAAATTTAAATAATACTTTTTTCGTTAATTAAAATAAAACCAAAATCAAGAGTTTTTTAAAGAACTAGAACTAACCAAAACTGTATTGTGTATATACAAAACTAACTAAAACTAACTATAATTATAGCACAAACGTCCTTCGTTTTCGTCTATGTAAATGTATTTACTACATAAGCGTTTTAGAAGTAAATGTTTTGCTTCGCACTGTCAGTTTTACGCATACGCCAGGTGTTTGACCCATACGGAACCTCAGAGCAATAATATCCAGCTGCAAATCCACACATGTTTCAGCACACACGATCTAGACAGGGGCGAACCATATACGTTTAAGGCGGATGTTGATGTTATTAATGTCTTCTCGGGCCGCGTCATTAATATATTTATTGTTAATAAATAATGTAAACACACAATCTAAATTGGACAGGTTTAATTTATATAATGGATTCATTATAATGAAGGAAATAATAGCAAGTTAATGTATATAGGCTATAATAGATCTTTATATGAAATACAAATCTTTTTACATTTAATACATTTTCTTTTCGGCTTAGTACCTTTATTAATTTCGGGGTCGCCACAGTGGAATGAACCGCCAACTTATCCAGCACATGTTTTACGCAGCGGATGCCCTTCCAGCTGCAACCCATCTCTGGGAAACAACCATACACACCCATTCACACTCATACATTACGGATAATTTAGCTTACCCAATTCACCCGTACCCCATATCTTTGGACTGTGGGGGAAACCGGAGCACCCGGAAGAAACCCACGCGAACGCAGGGAGAACATGCAAACTCCACACAGAAACGCCAAATGACCCAGCTGAGGCTCGAACCAGCGACCTTCTTGCTGTGAGGCGACAGCACTACCTACTGCGCCGCCCATTTAATACATGAATAACACTACAGTAAATTAATATATTACTCCAGTGATTGAAAATTGAATTGATTTGCTTAAATAATAGTCACTGCTGTTTTAATTAATTAATACAATTTATATAATATATGAGTACCAAAGCTGCATGGATATAATATATAATTACAATATAATAATGAAATAATGACTGAAATGGGAAACTTTAAACTGTTCACAGACGGTCTGGATCGCCGATTGTGTGTGCGTCTGTGAGTCGGCAGCTGGATATATCTCCCTCAGAGTCTGTAATCCTGATGCCATTGGCCAGATCAAGCCGGTTCTCCTCCAGTCAGTACTCGCTGTTGCTCCCTCGACAAAACAATGGCTGGCTATGACCGCAGCACGGTGATAACATTAAATACAGACACTTAAAAATATTAATTTAACATATTTGTGTCCAGTAATGTGTTTTATTTCTGTATTAGTGATCACAAACGCTAACGAATCTTTCTTTTTAACCGGATCTTCTAAGTGAACCAGTAGAACTAGTTCACCAAATCGAACTGAATCATTTGAAACGATTCACGTCTCCAGTAAGCACGTATCCACAAACAACTTACTTTTTAACATACCTGATATCCCCCCAATTTCCCGAGTTATTTAGTTTTAAAAACAGTTATTACACTGAGATCAGATTTGAGAAGCGGTGAACTGATAACGCTGCACATGCGTGATTCAGTGGACCGAACACAAACAGTACATGACAGCCTGCTGTGACTGAACTAAACTTCTGCAGCGCTGGTAAACCGAGGGCTTAAATAAGAGGATCCAACGAAAATGCAATTTAAATGAGTGAATCATGCTTCACTTAGGTTGCAAAACCTAATTGTAAGAAACTTTTCAGATCATAGTGATGTTTTAACTGGCTGAGATTATATATATATATATATATGTTGAGTGCAAGCTCGGAAAGATTGTCACAAAAGATCTGGTTCGCGTTAAAGATCTGAACATCCTGTGTATATAACCTCAGAAGCAGCCTTGCACTTATATTTTACTTAAGGCTGCTATCTTGTGGGCTGTTGTTTTTGAATTTGAGGATGAGTATGGTAGCGGTAGATGGTAGTGTTCTTCTGAATACATGTTTCAAAAATGTATCTTTGGTTGAGTTTTTATTATACAATATTTATTCTGATGATTTTGAATCTTGCACCTAACAAATAATCTAATTTATGAAAAAACAAACAAACAAAAAAACTAAAACTAACACCAAAGAGCTTAGAATGACCAAGAGGCCACACTCAATAGAACACTCCATTGCAACAGCAGCACCCAGCAACAGCCCCGGATTCTGACATTTTGGAGTGAAATCGATCGGCTCTCCATTGGATCATATTGCTGTCGCGATGGCAAGCAGCTGCTTTATTTATTACATTTTTTTTTTAAAGCGCATTAAAGCCGAGATACAACCTGAAAGATGACAACACAACACTTACTATCACAATCATCATCATTTTTAATAGTTTATTTTACAGACTTATATTATGCTGCTGTTCTATTGGAATTTTCATTCCAAAATGGCCGCCTCGCCATCTAGTGGCTGTTTCCCAAATCGCAGTTGAGTGTCACCTCTTGGTAATTCTATGCTCTTTGCTAACACTGAAACTAATAAAAACGTAACTAAAACTGAGCAATTTCTACCTCTAAAAATAAATTAAAAGTAACTGAATTTAAAAAAATAAATAAATATAATTCTGTGAAATTACACTTCTCATTTTAAAGTTGTGACAACCAAAATATGGAAATGACTATGGAGATTCCAGTGTAGCTGCCATTACGGTTCATTGTTTTTTTGCCTTCCAGCCTCTGCACAGGTCACCTGACTGAAAACTATCAATTGCTAAGTCAAAAATATGTTCTGTATCAATTCGATTTCCCCTGTTAGTTCTGCTCCAGTTTTGACGTACCTCCAGCATGTGTGCGACCTCAGTGCGCTGCTGCGCTGTTTCCTGAGACTCGATGAGCAGCTCCTGCAGCAGAGGCTGTTTGTAGAGCTGACCCACCAGCTCACTTTGCAGATGCTCCTTCACAAAATTCACCAGGAAATGCATCACCGTCTTTGGCACACTACAGGAAGTAGAATGTAAAAAACATTACAGATAGAAAAATGAATAATTCTTGCCTTCAAAGCTTCACTAAAAAGATCATTATTAAGCATCTCAGTGGTAATTTAGAGAAGTGTAGGACTGATTTTTTGTTTGTTTTTAAATATTTCCCAAATATATTTTTTATATATATATTTTTTCAACTGAGTACAGAACAGACCACTGCAGTGCTTCTCACACATAGACTTTACTTGGGCGGGTCGCCCAGGTACTATACATTAACGGCCGTATAAATATATTTAGTTTTTTTTTTACTATTATTATTATCCTTTTACACCTTTTTTATATCCACCCATAATAACCAAACATCCGCAATCGATTAACTAGTTGTCCTTTACCCGTTCTGTGCGCATGAGACCTGTCAACACTCCCACAGACAGGCTCCCATGTTCTGCAGACCCACATATACGTGCCTTTATGGGACTTTTGTGCAACCTAGGTTTCTAACTCTCCTAAAATGTCCGGGATTTGGCTTTTGCGTTTTAAAGCTGTTGTTAATCGTATGCGTTTTTGCATGAGAGCGAGAGAAACATTAAATAATTAATTCTTTAATCTAAACGACTCAGAAAAACGTAACTATATATTTGGAGAGAACGAAATGACTGTTCTAAACTGGCTGAAAAATATATGTACACTATTAATAACGGTTAATCAAGGCATTTGCCTTACTTAAATAATCTACACCTTTTAATCATGTAATTATTATAATTTTTTAGAGATATTGTCTGTTTTTATTCCTTTTTCTGTCATTTATTTCTCATTTGCTGTACAGTTTATATACATATCTAAAATGCTATGACATTTTACTTTGCATTCCTGTCAGTGGATGCACGTGGCTCCTGAATAGTATAAAAGTAAGAGAAATTGTGGATTTCTTTTTTTTTTTTACTTTAACCCATTAAAAAGAAACAGTGTATGACAGTGTCATAATAAATAAAATTAACTCTGCGGACCCGGTGGCGGGTCCGGTGACGTCATCGACTTCCCCTTTAATTTTTAAAGGTTGCGGGTTGCGCAACACCCCGGAAGTGGCTCCGTTTGAGAGTGTAGAAGCTATAGTTTATGCACATATGCATCACTTTGGTTTTTAATTTACTGTACAAAAGTTATTTACACTTAAATACACAGTACACTGGATACCCAAGCTGGGTAATGAACATTGGTTTATTTTCATATCTTATAGTCATTGACTAATTTTAATGTAATGTTATGATGCCTAAAATGCAAAGGAGATAAAATAAGTAATGTAAACTCATGTTCCTATAGCTATTATCATCTAAAACTAAGCAGAAGCAAATATGTACTATTTAATATGAATGATCAAAAAGTTATTTTCCCAGTATTCAGTTGAAATGCAATAGTTTGGTCATATCACATGATAGAGATAAAATTATTTTTCCTAGTGTTTGCTGCCCTCTGCTGGTTTCAAGCAGAACTGTCTGGATAAGCTAAAATCTCTAAATAGATAATCTACACCCTTTAAAAAAAGCATTTTAGAAAAAAAAAAATTAAAATTGCCCGATGTGGAAGTGGTTCATAATAAAACAGAAAAAATATAAAAATATTATTTATTACTTTCAGCAGTTTCTTATGTAAATTCAAAGGGTTTTCTATTCAATTACACTGGCATTTTTTCATTTATAGCAATGCATTTGGATATGGAAGGCTTTCAAAACTTGGTAGGCGGAAAATACATAAAAAAATGGTATAGCACCTCTCATCAGTTGGAATACAATAACTTTTGCATAGATTATGGTAGAGACATTTTTCTTTTTTCCTCTGATTACACACATGTGCAGAAACCACCAAAAATTATTTACAGCAACATAGACCACACAGAACCTAAAAGGTACACTTTCAAATTTGAGTTTATAAAAAAAATAAATACAAAAAGCGCCTCTTTTTTAGGTGTTTATAATAACACAGACAGCATATACAGTTATTTTAAATACTTTCAATAGTGTTTTATGAAAATTCAAAGGGTTTTCTTTAAAATGATACCAAATTTTTGCATTTACACCTCTGCATGTGGATTTGGGAAGCTTTTAAATTTGGGTAGGCAAAATCCAGGCAGAAATCCCAAAATAGCACTAGACTTTAAAGGGTTTTAATGTTTTGTTTGTCGCATATAGTTGTATCGCATATAGGTGTGTTTCAATCCGGCTACCACCGCAAGTTCAATTCAATTCAATTCAATTCATCTTTATTTGTATAGCGCTTATACAATGTAGATTGTGTCAAAGCAGCTTCACATGGAAGTTTATAGTGAATTGAAACAGTGTCAGTTCAGTTTTCAGTGTTTAAGTTCAGTTTAGTTTAGCTCAGGTCAGTGTGGTTTAATAATCACTACTGAGAGTCCAAACACTGAAGAGCAATTCCATCGATGCGCAGCTCTACAGATCCCGAACCATGCAAGCCAGTGGCGACAGCGGCGAGGAAAAAACTTCACCAATTGGCGAAAGTGAAGAATTTAAAAAACCTTGAGAGAAACCAGGCTCAGTTGGGCACGACCATTTCTCCTATGGCAAGTATATTTCAAACCTGTGGGAAGCACTGCACTGTTATACAATGATTTGCCTAATTACCCTAACCAATTAATGTAGTTAAGCCTTTAAATGTCACTTTAAGATGAATACTAGTATGCTGAAAAATATCGGGAAATAAAATATCTTGTCATCAAATATGTGCTGTCATCATGGCAAAGATAAAATAAATCAGTTATAAGAAATGATTTATTAAAACTATTATATTTAAAAATGTGTTGAAAAAAAATCTTCTTTCCGTTAAACAGAAATCGGGGGGGAAATATACAGGAGGGCTAATAATCCAAGAGGGCTAATAATTCTGATTTCACTGTATATTAAGTTTGAAAGTAGGCGTAAATTTCAATCAGCACTTAAGACTAAATTGGCACGTATTGAGGTGCTTGACCTGTCCTGAGGTGCTATCTGACCTGTCCTGAATGCTCTTGCGCACGATCAGAAAGTAGCACTTGATGAGTCTCTGGATCACCTCACAGTCCCGCTGCTCTCGAGAGCTCAGTTTGCGCGATACTGGCACGGCCTGCAGAAACATGAGCACAACTTGAGAATTTGTTTTTCGAGCAATTCCATGCAAATGTCAACCTTGCCATAAAAAAAAAAAAAGTTATTACTGAAATAAACCTTATTAGGCTTTTTTGTGTAGGCTTGTATTCTACAGGGGTCGGTTGCACCAGCAGTGCGTTAGTTAAAATGTAGCCTAGTTGTAACTTAAAGGGACACTAAGGCCCCGTTTACACTAATGCGTTTTTGTTTTAAAACGCATAAGTTTTGCTACGGTTATGCCATCCGTCCACACTAAGCCGCAGTTTTCGAGCCCCGTTTTTGAAAACGCTGGAGAGGTTGTTTTCATTCTAAAACGCTGCTGCTCCGTCTCAGTGTGGATGGGGGAAAACAGAGACATCTGAAATCGAAGGGCGGGGCTGCAGACATTCGCTACCTGATTGGGGCTTTTGGATCATTGCGTATCCTTCCCTTATTTGTCAAGCCTCTATCACATGACTATAACGCTACCGGAAGACGGCAGACCAGCCTTCATTGTAAACACTACATTCCAACTAAATGTTTAAAGCAGCATTCCCCCCATGTATAATGGTAGAAAAGAGATGACAGTGCGATTAGTTTACACTAAGGACCTCACGATGATAATGAAGAATGATCTCCCTCTACTCGCAGCCTTCATTTCGTCCCAAATCTCGCATTTGTTTCGGTTTGTGAAAGAAGAGTTTAATTGTCTTTCAAGGAGTGTTTTGTGTTTATTGTGTCTATCAATTAAAATGAGAATTTCTTCATGACCATTTTTCTTCCTGCTCTTTTCTCTTTCACATGTAGGATATAAAAAAATCAAGTTTAATATTTTAATAACTTCATGTGTATTTAGCGTGCATTTACGGCTCGCGATGCAGATATCTGCATCTATTATTAGAGACTGACTGTAATGTACTATAAAAAACTGTATGTGTCATTTAATTTTCATAGGACAGTTCTATATAGATGCAGAATTTTAAAGCAGTTTAACGACTGATATGTTTTTTATTGGATATTACGTCATTCAATGCGACTACGCATGACTTTACGGACAGCTTAAGACGTACTAACTACGATTTTGCCTTAAGAGCATGTGGTGCAATCGAAGTCAGAACAAATTTAGTTACAAACTAGCTAGTAGTTACTAAGCCTCTAGTGTGGACTTTACGTTCTAGTTTAAGAAAGATCTTACGAACAGCTGGTGCAACTCTACCCAGTACTATAAAAATACTTATAAATGTCTGTCAACGTTTAAACCAACTATATTTAATTGACCAAAGTCACACAAGTGCCAATTTCACATCTGTCACATTCATAAATGCACAAATAAAATAAAATTTATCATGTTTGTTCTATAGCGAGCCAACTCTTATCCTGTTGATCAGCATTGTTTCTTTTAGGTTATGCATTTTAACTCGCAGAATTTATGCTGTATACTGTAAACTCGCAGACTTTTTCAGTCACATCCATAACGCATGCTTATTTCCCTCATTTAAACTATAGAAAATGTTTACAGATTGATATTTTTTCTGATCTCATAACTCTGTGGTTGATTGTTTTGTAAAATATGAACAGACGTTTCAATATAATGCTAACATGTACTTTCTATGTGTATTTATGTTTTGAGTTTTCACTGCAAATGTCACATCCGTAAAGCTAGAATTGTTCCTTCATGCTATTCTTTAAATGTTGTCTTCTGGAGTCGTGAGATAGCCAAAAATGTACCGTGTCCAACAGGTTGATGGCTTTGCTGGGGCTTCCAAACCCAGGCATTGGGCCTTTCTCCTCTGACGGCATCTTCTCAGTCTTCCAGCGCTTCCCTCCATCCCCGGCCTCCGCCTGCGGGAGAGAAAAAAAAAAGAGAGAGAGACAAAACAAAGACTAATCCTGTTTGGAGTGAGAAAGAGAGACATGGAATTTCTGTACCTGCTGGCTGTTGACGGATGCAGACACTTGGGCAGCGTCTGTGAAGTCTGGATGTTTGGTGTTTATATAGGCCAACTCGATCGCAACTAGATTATGAACCTGAGAAGAAGCAAACACAATCCTTTAGTTAAAACCATGACATGTCTACAGATTCAGATGGCATATACTGTACATTGTGTGCAATAAAACTATTTGCTTTCATTTTGCTTGTGAATTTGTGTTTAACCCTTGTGTATTGTTCAAATTGACTGCCCTTTCGTTATGTTGGGGGCTGTTTTTGCCCCAATGACTTCCATTATAACCACTTCCATATTACTTATAACTAGGCCCGGCGCCAGGATGTCATAACTGAGGGGGCATTTTAATCCCATAGGGGGGCACTAGACCTGGTGACTGATCAATCTCTATTGTTCCTTTCATTTAGGCTATTTATTCACTTATTTATTACTTTGCATTACTGCCTAAGTAACTGACTTGATGCAGTAATATACTTTTTATAGTAATAATAATATGCACAGCTTCGCTATTACTGATTTTATCAATGAAGGTTATGCAACGATACCATTTCAAGAGTTCACACTTAGATATTGCTTGATGCTATTAGCAGGTTTGGCATGCTGTCCTGGGAGAGAACCCTGAGCTCGGAGATAGTTGAGCCCAGGGCTCTCGCCTGGTCGATTGAGCATGTAAGGGGAGTACGGGATCAGGTAGTTCTCGAGAGCTCCCCGTGGTAAAGAAAGAAAAGGGGGGAGAAGGGGTGGATGGGGGGGTTTCTTCGGAATAATAGATAATAAATAATAATATTAACAATTAAATAATAATATAATAATAGGCCAATCATCTTCAAGCTCAAAAGGCATTTTTAAGTGTCCTTACTTGAGACTGCTGCTGCATAATGGGATGTTTCTTTCACAACTGTAAAAGTGTGCTTTAGCGATGTCAAAATGAAAGCAAACATTCAAAAGGGTTCTGAGTTTTGCCAATTTTATAGCTTTTAATAATATTAATAATAATGAATTTAATAAATTATGATAATTATTATTGTAGACTACTGTGGGACTGTGCAATGTCCAACTGAACACTTTTATTAGGCTACTCTAATATTAATCCCGAACTAAAAAAACGAATGTAAAAACGACTCGCGGTTGCGTCTCAAATTTAAAGCAAATTTCTTTAGCGTTTTTTCTCTTTAGGGCTCAAGTGAGTTGTATTTAAAGAATTAGTTAATCAAAACATGAATTGAATTAGGCTGCTCGCCTTCATGCCACCTACTAGTCCAGTTTCCTGAGTGATCCACTAGTCCAGTGAGTTTAGAGTGCGCCTCCGCCGCTGTGTGCACGTTTTAAAGGCTATATACAGGCGCACCCTGACCTGATGCGGTGACCAGATCTCTGGGTTATTGCTTTAATTTCACAATTTCCATAATTTGTCTGCTGTTTCATATTATAAAATATCTAAATTTGTGTTCTGAAGGTTAGAATGACAAGAGAGTTAATAATTAATGACAGAAAGAGTTTTCAGTTTTGCGTGAACTATAATCCTTTATGAAAACTGAGGGGGCACAAATTCTTTCTGCCCCCTTTTGCCCCCAACCCTATACCCCCGTCCCCCACCCCTCCACCCCGTAGCGCCGGGCCTGCCTATAACCTTCCATATAACCTATATGTGTGTGTGTGTGTGTCTGTTGTGTGACGGTAGGTGCGGCTTGAGTTCCTACCATCTCATTGGTAATAGGCAGGCGTTTCCTGAGTAAGCTGGTGACCACCTCCACTATTGAGTCGTGCAGTTTGGGAAACCTCAACAGCTCCTGCAGACATAAACAAACATGCCACATGTAGGCTCAAATTATATAACACATCTTTTTACACACCCAGAGTAAAAGAGCAAAAGCATATTTCACCTAAAACACTGCCAAAATATTATAAGAATCAAATGTATGGACTGCTTTTTCCTCAAGTTCTGGCAACAAATGTATGTATATAATAGAGGAATGTGAAAAATGCTTAATGGAAAACAAATGTACACAGTGAAGGCAGCAGGACAGAAGATAAGAGCCAAATGACAAGAGAATCCTAATGCAGGCGCTTCTCTGTGTGTGTGTGTGTGTGTGTGTGTGTGTGTGTGTGTGTGTGTGTGT
>CAIGQZ010000348.1:1579198-1590904 GCA_903798205.1 Danio tinwini | reverse complement strand
CACACACACACACACACACACACACACACACACACACACACACACACTGCATGAAACAAGAAAACAAACAACAAAAATCAAAGGCTCTTCAAAAGGAATTTTCACCTTCAATGTTTTTCACTTGACTCCTTACAACTACTGGAAAAAAATAATAATTTAGCCCCAATGGATGAACATGATACTCCATGCAAAACAATTTCACAAAGTATGACATGGGACAAATGTGAAGAAAAATGGACAAATACTGGTGTTGTTGTTTTTTTTTTTGGTTTTTTTTGTTACACGCAGAACTGAATAGTCATGAGTCTACAAATAAATCTGTGGTAAATAAATTAATCTTGCTTTTTTAGGGCTTCCATATATAAATAAGATTCTGAACACCACATGATGGTCTCAGTCTTGTAGATCTTGTAGGCTTTTCATATAAACACATTTCCATTTTAACAGCAAAAGCTTTTCAGTCAATTTATTTTGCTCTGTTTGTGGCAGTCATTGCTTTTATTTGTTTCAGGCACTCAAGCAGAGTCCAGAGTGTAAGCAGTGACAGCTTTAGGTGAACGGGTTTGGAAAAACACATTCACTCATTCAAAATCATATTTGTGTCTACTGATTTTTTTATGGCCAATTCCGACTGGCAATTAAATACTAGCAAATTGTACGATTTCTAATTATTATTTTTCATTTTAATAATGCATTCTGTGTAAATTCCAATAATTAGTGTATTGCCAACATGTATAATTGGGATGTTTGCTAATTTTTTTATTTAGAATTTTTATGGCCAAGTGTACACAAGTAAATTGTCTAACTTCAATACTAATATCCATGTTTTTTTATAATAATAATAATAATAATAATATTAATAATACTACTAATAATAATAATAATAAAAACATAAAAAATTTAACTAGACTTATTGTAGAATATAAAGTTAAAGCATAACGATAAAACATTCACATTTTACAATAATGTTCAATAAGTAAGGGATAAAGTATATCCAGGCATTTGTTATCGCAGATTATTACACGGCTATCTGCTATACTTGATTCTCATTGTTCAATTCCAATGTATGCTATTGCGAGATAACAACCACTAAATAACACAGACTCATCCAGGAACTTTGAATCTTCTTGAATGTCAGCGAATACGTTGTCATCCATATACTTACATCCATATTCGTAAATATTTGCTTGGCTGTTATGGTGCCGTTTTGACTGTTTGGCACTGCCTTGTGAATGAATAATACAAGGGTTAGTATGTGCTTTATATTTAGCCAGTTTCGTTTCTGCCAACTTTGCATTTTTGACTGTTTGGCGCCATCTTGTGACTGAATAATGCACAGGTTAGTGTATACTCCATCAGCTGTTTTGTTTCTGTCAGCTTTGCGTTTTTGACTGTTTGGCGCCATCTTGTGACTGAATAATGAATAATGTGACTGTAAGACAGATCAGCCTGCGAACTCAGCGTGAGTGTATGCCATAGAACTGCAAACTATCTTCAGTAAATTTTTCATTTTTTAATTGCATCTTCGACTCTTAGAATAGTCTTCTATTCATCTGACACACCAGACTTTTTCTTTAACCGTTAATCTTCACCCCAACAGTTAAAGGGTATGTTTTCAGATTGAGCCTATTTTGAAATGAGAGCTTGGATGACCAACAAACATCAATAAAGTGTTCTGCTACTCACAGTTCAGAGGTCTGGATGTATCTGGCGGTGCCTTCGATTGTGCTGCAGTAGTCCGTGGCGAACTTTGTGACGATCTGCAGCAGGGTGGCGCTGTGGTCCTCCACCGGCTGCCCGTAGCTGTTGAGTCTGGACTGATACTGGGCTGTGAGCACCGTGACTCGGGTCTTGAGCTCCGGCAGGCAGTCTCTGATGTGATGCATGAGCAGGCGGCTCAGGGTGCGAGCCAGATAGCGGGAGCCGCAGCGTGAAGCTAACGACGGGTAATGGCGCTGCAGAAACGCCTGCTCATCCTTACAGGAGTCTGAGAGACTCTTCTGGGTGTTCAAGTCATGTTGGCTCCTGGATGGAAAAACATACAGTTGAAGTCAGAATTGTTAGCCTGCCTGTATATTTTTCTGTTTAACAGAAATAATTTTCTTAATTTTCTTTAACACATTTCTAAACACTAGTTTTAATTACTTATTTCTATACTTATTTCTTATTTCTGATTTATTTTATCTTTGCCATGATGACAGCACATAATATTAGACTAGATATTTTTCAAGATACTAGTATTCAGCTTAAAGTGACATTTAAAGGCTTAACTAGGTTAACTAGAGAAGTTAGGGTAATTAGGCAAGTCATGGTATAACAGAGGTTTGTTCTGTAAACAATCGAAAACAAATATTGCTTAAGGGGGTTAAAAATATTGTACTTAAAATGTTTTTTTTTTTATTAAAACTGCTTTCATTCTAGCCAAAATAAAACAAATAAGACTTTCTCCAGAAGAAAAAATATTATAGTAAATACTGTGAAAAATTTCTGCCTGTGGTATCCATTATTTGGGAACTATTTGAAAAAAAAAAAAAAAAAACATTCACAGGAGGGCTAATAATTTTGACTGTATATAGGATTAGATAGTGAAAAATGGATTGAAGGCAGAAAAGGAAATGCACCAAGGCACGTCTGCAATTACTGTTGCCTCAACATCCCTGTCTAATAAGATTCTTTCATCCAGTAGGTTTTAGGCGGTATAGATTTGTGTGCTGCTGATAAAACATCCTCAGTGTGTAGTAGGGCACATAAAAATTGCATCTGTTGACTTGGTTATCTCTGAAGCTTGTTTGAAAATGTTCTCCATCATTAAACATGATGTTTCTTCCGAGGAAACCTTCCCAAAGCAAGATATAACAAAACTGTAAAATTAAAGCAAGGCTACTTTCATTGGTTTTCTGAAAGACATGCTCAACAAAGCTCCTTTTATATGACTATCTAATCTCTGTAATGCAGATTTAGAATTATCAGCATTATTACTTTAGTTTTCAGTGTCACGTAATCCTTGAGAAATCACTTTAATGTGCTGATTTGCTGCTTAATAAGAATTCCTTATTATTGCCTCATTCTTATTAACTCCACCTATGCTGCTTGATATTTTTCTGGATAGCATGATATACACTGAAAAGGTTCAGAACAGTGTTATTCAATACAGAATCTATTCTGTTTTATAATATACAGTAGAGATGCGCAGATCAGCTTAAATGTTTCCTGAATCCGATCCTTCATTCTAATCATCCACCTGCCACCCGCCCGCACATATTATTTTATCTTATATATATATATATATATATATATATATATATATATATATATACGCCCCCGACCTGCACCTGATCAACACTTTAATAATTCTTTGTTTTAAGCATGATGATAGGTCACAGTGAATCGTTCGATATTAACAGCAGATTCAGCTTTTACATATACAGGAAAAAGATAACAAAAACGGTGCCACTTCAGCCTAAACGGCAGCTGTGTTATGTTTACTTGGAATTTTTCTTTGCACTGTGCAAAAACAGAATAGCATCTAGCCTACTGTGCCTGGATTCGGGCGATTCCGCCTCGCCTCCAAAACTTGGCCAGCTGCACTAAATGAGCATTCGCTCGCACCTCTTGCAGAAATGCACAAGCTTCTCCTTGCAAGGCACTGCAGTCGTGTAAATAAATATTTCTCCCAGAACAATAGCAGATTTTCCTCTGATGACTCCTCTAACTGAAAGTTTGCACAGTACTCTTGCACTTCATCCATTACTTTGGATGAATCTCATCTTCACATTCTGCCAAGTCCACTCTCTGCTTTTTTTTAGCACAACAGTATCTTCAGCAGAAAAGATATCCAAAGATGCCATTTTAAATTGTAAAGAAACTAATGAAGACAGCGGAAGTCAATGATTCATTTTCATTATTTAGCCTGACAGGGTTTACTGCTCCAAAATATTTTAAATCTTTCAAAAAATAAAATATATTGTTTTCAAAGGGGATTTTTTTTGTTTTTTTTCCCCAGAAATTTAAAAAGAATGCATTTTAGAGCAGTAATCACAATACCGTGATACAGTGAAACCGTAATATTTTTATCCAAAGTTATTTTAGGGGTAATTTACAGTTATAACCTAAAGAATGACCAGTCTGTCAGATGAAGAAGAGCCGGAGTCAGAGATTCAAATAAATAAATAAAGTTTACTCAAGATAGTTTGCAGTTTCATCAGCAGAAGCCAGCTTCAACGCTGGCAATGAGTTTCGAGGCCGCTCTGCTTACAATCACGAATCAATAACAATTATCCTCTCACTCATACCGTCAGAATCTTATACCGGCCCATGCCTAGTGCATTCGTACAGGAAAGAAGTGGACTGTAAGGACTGAAAAGTGTTAGTACACTGCCCACTACTGGAGACAAGAGGATTCTACCTTTGGTTGCTTTTTCTTTACATAACGTTACATTTTAACATTATGTAAAGAGAAAAAAAAAAATTATCGTTTCACTAACATTTACATATTTATGCATTTGCCAGATGCTTTTACGCACTTGCATTCAAGGTATGCATTTTATTTTAGATTTTAATTCCTGATACTCAAACCTACTTACTGTGAGATGGCTTCTGCAAGACTGTGAAGCTATACGAAATACAATGAAATTAAATATCATACAAGTACAGAACATAAGAAAATATACTTGAAATAAACTAATTATATTAAACAGTAAAGAACCCCAAGTGTCTCAGTGTTTACTTTCCTTACTAGACTGTTTAAAATGCAGGGTTCCACACAATACATTCATGATGTCCCAACACAAATTGATTAAGTTAACGTAACAAATAAAAGTGGATATTGTTAAATTCCACTTATAAAAAAATACATTATGTTACTAAAAATAAAACTTGGTAGTATATTTCAAATCCCTTACAACCTAATAAAATAATGCACTGCACAAAAATGCTTGGTTCCACACTATCGCTTTATGTTGGGACAACATGAAGGAATTAAGTTAACTCATCAGTTTTTACTAATCTACTAAAGTAGATTGAACATAAGTTGTCCCAAAAAAATCAAGAATACTGTTGTATCGGCTCAATTTAAATAATTGATTGAATACCATTTTACATGTATTGCCATAATGAAAGCAGCAGCATATACTGTACACTCACCGGCCACTTTATTAGGTACACCTTACTAGTACCGGGTTTGGACCCCTTTTGTCTTCAGAACTGCCTTAATCCCTTATGGCATAGATTCAACAAGGTACTGGAAATATTCCTCAGGAGATTTTGCTCCATATTAACATGATAGCATCATGCATTTGCTGCAGATTTGTCGGCTGCACATCCATTATGCGAATCTCCCGTTCCACCACATCCCAAAGGTGCTCTATTGGATTGACATCTGGTGATTGTGGAGGCCATTTAAGTACAGTGAACTCATTGTCAAGAAGCCAGTCTGAGATGTTTCGCGCATTGACATGACGCGTTATCCTGCTGGAAGTAGCCTTTAAAAGATGGGTACACTGTGGTCAGAAAGGGATGGACATGGTCAGCAACAATAATCAGGTAGGCTATGGTGTTGACACGATGCTCAATTGGTACTAATGGGCCCAAAGTGCGCCAAGAAAATATCCCCCACACCATTACACCACCACCAGCTGCCTGAACTGTTAATACAAGGCAGGATGGATCCATGCTTTCATGTTGTTGATGCCAAATTCTAACCCTACCATCTGAATGTCGCAGCAGAAATCAAGACTCATTAGACCAGGCAACATTTCTCCAATCTTCTATTGCCCAATTTTGGTGAGCCTGTGTGAATTGTAGCCTCAGTTTCCTGTTCTTAGCTGACAAGAGTGGCACCCAGTGTGGTCATCTGCTGCTGTAGCCCATCTGCCTCAAGGTTGGACATGTTGTGTGTTCAGAGATGCTCTTCTGCAGACCTCGGTTGTAACGAGTGCTTATTTGAGTTACTGTTGCCTTTTTATCAGCTGAAACCAGTCTGGCCATTCTCCTCTGACCTCTGGCATCAACAAGGCATTTGCGCCCACAGAACTGCTGCTCAATGGATATTTTTTCTCTGTTCATACCATTCTCTGTAAACCCTAGAGATGGTTGTGCGTGAAAGTCCCAGTAGATCAGCAGTTTCTGAAATACTCAGACCAGCCCGTCTGGCACCAACAACCATGCCACGTTCGCAGTCACTGAAATCACCTTTCCTCCCTATTCTGATGCTCGCTTTGAACTGGAGCAGATCATCTTGATCATGTCTACATGCATAAATGCATTGAGTTTCTGCCATGTGATTAGAAATTTGCGTTAATGAGCAGTTGGACAGGTGTACCTAATAAAGTAGCCAGTAATTGTAGTTAACCTCAGATCATTAAAATAAAATAAACATATAACTTTGAAAATGAATGTTAGAACTTTCTCAGTGCAAACCAACAAATATTAGTCACTTAGCATGTACTTTTAATAACGTTAAAAAGCTTTAATGTGCATTAATTAGATAATGCACATTATTAATATTGGCTACGTCATACCATTTGTTGGAGTGCAGTGCAGAGCACTATTCTGTGTTTCTGAATAGCTCTGGAAAGTAAATGTTTCAGCCGTGTGACATTGTGTGTTATAAGGACACAGTTACAATGCAACCCGCTCAACATTTATAATATTTATATTATTTGCTTATTAAAAATCATCTCATGTGGATTTTTATAACTCTAAATCTGCGTCTGCGTAAACTGGCAGTGGGCTGGTTATAAAGACAGACATTCCAGAACATAACGCACATTTTTAAAGCAGAATAGCTGACTTAAGCATTGTTTTTCAGATAAACAAGTATGTTCACATGTTTCTTAAAGTTCGTATGAACTGTATTTTTGTAGAAAATATAATTTTTTATCATTTTAATCCTTTATTGTTTTACATATTTAAAGTTATTTGTGTATTGCTCATCTCTGTGTGTGTAACAAGCAACGTGTATGCGTGTTTTTGACGTGCATATGCGCATAACTAACGCACTCTTTATTACAAAAGCTTGACTTTAGAGCAGCTTTTAGTTGGTCAATGTCTATTTCAGTTCCTGAAAATAGCAAGGCGCCAACAATGTGCCTTAACACACCTCCTTTTCAGACCAGCACACCCATGAGACCACAAAGTGGCACAAATGGATTTGCTATTTAAACATCATGGCACAAAACATGAAAATGACAGCTGCGCCAGTCTGAAAATAGCAAAAAAATCACATCTAACGTGCCTTTTTTGTTGTTTATTCTTGCTTTCCATAAAGTCTCTCACAGGAAATCCTCCTGTTTGCCTGCTCGCCATTGAATCCTCAAAGGGAGCGTATAGGTTAATACTGAAGAGACACCGGCCTGCAGCAACGTCTGATTAACTTAACGAGAGTAGAGAAATGAAAAGTGTCACGGCAGTTCTTCTCCCCTACTAAATTGTCTCCCTGTATTTCGCACAGGCCCTAAAGGACACACTGGAGCCAGAGCTGAATAAAGCAGTGATTTATCTCAAAAAACATTGCTTTCTGTAAGCTGATAGCGGTAGACACGGTACCCTAGGGTGTCGGCGCATAAATAGACAGGGAGAGGATAGCGGCGCGGAGAATATCACAGGCACTGCTATTTAAGTGTGTGATAGAGAAACTCCAAATGTGAGAAAATGACACTGTTAAAATGTAGCAATGCTTCTTCGCATGGCTGATTATGTTTCTGCTGCAGTGAAAGAAGTCAAATGGGTTTTTTTGCAGCACTTGATTTTTCCTCTACAGCCTAAATAGATGTTATATAATGTTCCGTGTTGTGATGAACTTCTACATGGTGATTATTTACCCTCTTTCTAACCCGTATGCTTGGTTAATCAGGCTGTTTTGCTGTTGTGCATTTAGGGCTTCATATATACAGTGCTCAGCATAAATGAGTTCCCTTAAAAATGATTAGTTGACTTATTTTTTAAATAAGTGAGTAAACCTGTTGCTTTTAAAACAATTAGTTGACTTTACTTAAAAAAGTAAGCAAACCTGTTGACTTAAAAGTTAAGTAAATGAACTACTGTACGTGCACAATTATAAAAAGTAATCTGCAGGGCCGGAGCAAGCTCAACTGCCGCTCTAGGCAAACAATGCTCAAGCTGCCCTCACGGGAAGGGGGGCGGGGGCTGGTGTTAAGGGTGTTTGGGGGGGTAGATGTCATGGACGAAAACAAAAAGTGAGGGAGGGGGTGTATGGGTAAAGTTGTGGATGATAGTAAAGAACGGGGTGGGGGTTGGCGGCAATTTTGTGTGGAGGGGTCGGTTGCGGAGGACCGTAAAGAGCAGGGGCGTATAAGGCACCAGACTAGACGCATGTGAGGTAATCCATGTGTGCACACGAGAGAGAGTGAGTGCACATGAGAGGTGGTCACCTAGGTCACCTCTATGGATGCACCGGCCCTGGTAATCAGGAAACTGGCGTGCGAGTGAAGTGCGTGATGGGATATGTAGTTTAGTTTAGCGGCAGATGTGTAGTTCAAGTGAATGATAGAGAGTGTTGTTTGGGGGGGGGGGTGAGTCGCGGAGAGACCGAGTGCACACGAGAGAGGCAGAGTGTTAGCCCGTGAGAGAGACTGAGAGACTTTTACCATAATTACTATTACCATTACTAATACTACTATTTTTTCTAATTTGTTTCTATGGGTTCTATTTCATGTAAAAAATAACATGTTCAGTATTTTTTGTAAAATAAACAGCAATTAAAAGTAAGTAAAACTGCTCAAATTATCGTAATTATAACTTGGCAAATGTTACAACTGTATTAACATTTGACATTGTATTAACATTACCAATCGTTTTTACATTAAATAGAACCTATGGAAACAAATCAGTAAACATTGTAGTATTAGTAATAGTAATTAATAAAAGTAACGTTAATAGTCTCTTGGTTACTATCAAGCACCAACACTCGGTCTCTCTCGCACACACACTCTGTCTTTGTTGCGCACACACTCAGAGTAACTCGTGCGCATTTGGTCTCTCTCATGCATTCACTTGATCTACCTCGTTTACATTCTGTCCTTCTCGTGCGCACGTTTGGTCTCTCTTGGTTCTTTTGACTATTTTTCAGTCTGGCACCTCACAGGGGCGGGAGGGGTGTGAGCATTGTCGCAGCTGCCACCCTGACTATTCTGTTGCCCAAGTTGGTCACCTAGGTCACCTCTATGGATGCACCGACCCTGGTAATCAGGAAACTGGTGTGCGAATGAAGTGCGTGATGGGATATGTAGTTCATTTCAGTGGCAGATGTGTAGTTCCAGTGAATGATAGCGAGTGTTTAAAACGATTAGTTGACTTCACTTACAAAGTGAGTAAACCCGTTACCTTAAAAAAATTAAGTTAACAAACTACTATATGTGCACAATTATAAAAAAGCAAGTTAAATCAACTTAAAAGTTCCAAGTTTAGAGAAATTTATTTATGCTTACACTGAAAAAATAAAATAAAATCTAATGATTTTTTCTAGTCTTCTCATCTTACATCAATACAACTGACTAAAATATTAAGTTAAACTTTGTATAATTTAAAAAAAAAATTTTTAACCTGTTTGTAAAGTTAAATCAACATAAAAAAGTGCTTTTTACAATGTAGATTTACTATTTTTAAAGTGTGGGCAAAATTAGCAACTCATAACCAAACACAAACATAAAACTGCAAATGTAATGTAATAAATATTAAGTTATTATTGCAATGAAATGTAGCAAAGCTTCTTACCGTGGCTGATAAAGTTTCTGCTGCAGTAAAAGAAGTCAAATGCTTTTCTTTTTCTTTTTTTTGCAGCTCTTGATTTTTCCTCTACAGTCTAAATAGATGTTATATAATGTTTCATGTTGTGATGAACTTCTACATGGTGATTATTTACCCTCTCCTGGTTAATCAGGCTGTTGTGCCTTCAGGGCTTCATATATACAATGCTCAGCATAAATGAGTACACTGTAAAAAAAAGATTAGTCTACTTTGTTAAAATAAGAGTGTAGTTGACTTTACTTATAAAAGTAAGTAAACCTGTTGCCTTAAAAGTTTGAAGTAAATGAACTACTGTACGTGCACAATTATAAAAAAAAATCTGGAAACTGGTGTGTGAGTGAAGTGCATGATGGGATATGTAGTTTAGTTCAGTAGCAGATATGTAGTTTAGGTGAATGTTCTCCAGCGCTCTGCAAAAGCTAGATCACTGATAATCATAACAGATTAGTTCCAGTTTTGTCTTTGGTACTGACTAATCTAATTTACATACACAAATATTTTATTGTAAAGCATTCTATAAAAAATAAGCATTTAAAATAAAGATCTGTGAGGTGTGAAGCATTGTAAATAAGTTACTGAATGATCTAACCTGTCTCATGAAAAAAGTAATATATATATATATAGTAAAAAGTAAGTTTATTTGATGTGTTTGTGGTGAAGTTTATTCAGGCCTCTTTGGAATGACCAGTTACACACAAATGCCGTTACAAAGTTTGCAGTAAACAAACACATGCATGTTTAATGACACTATGTGGTGATTCCAGCGGTTATGATTTACATATCGATTTTACTGTCTTAAATTTATTACAAACATGCTTTGCTTTAAAAACATTTTAAAGGACACCTATGATAAAAATCTTTTTTTGCAAGCTGTTTGGACAGAATTGTGTGCAGGTAAAGTGTGTCCATAGTCATATTGGAGTGATATAAACATAATAAGTGTAATTTTTTTAATTTCCTGATGTTAAAATAGGATCCAAATCTCTCCCATTTCGAGGCCGACCGCATCGTTATGTAGAAGTGCAGTTTCCCAGCCCACCAAATTGATTGATAGCCATGTATTAACATGTCTTTGTAGTCACCTGTCTAATCATATCAACAAGACAGGACGTGCGCAAAGTAACTGGGAATAAAAGATCTGTTCAACTCTCTGTGATCATCAATCATAATCAAATGTGATCAAGAATGAGTTTTATAAGTTTAAAACGTTTTTAAAACAGGGCATGTTTGTAATGAATTACAGCGATTTTACCATCTTTATCATGACAGCTGCATGTCAGTACAACTATAAAAGAAGATGCATTAATCCCGGTTAGTGGACGTTAAATCAGGTTTATTTTGTACATTAACATAACAGATATCCATACAGCAGTGGATATTACTTGTATCCTGTCTAGGCATGGGACGATAACTCTTTTCAAGGTACACCTCGGTTTGGAAAAGTCAAGGTTTTAAAACCGTCAACATTTTCTGCTATATCGTTCCTAAGGTATGTGTATGATTTTTTAATTTACTTTTTTTTTTTTTACATTTTTACATTTAGTTTTTCAGTATCTCTAGCAGAAAAATATCCAAAGATGCCGTTTTAAATTGTAAAGAAATCTGTGTTTTAGAAACTAATGAAGACAGCAGAAGTAAGCTTGACATGTTTCTGCTCCAAAATATTTAAAAAGTTTTTTAAAATAAAATATATTGTGTTCAAAAGGAAACAAGTTTGAGGTTTTTACGCAGACATTTAAAAAGAATATATTTTAGAGCAGTACATCACAATACAGCGAAACCGTAATATTTTTTATCCAAGGTTATCATACCGTCAGAATCTTATACCGGCCGAATCTTATATGCGCTGTGTATGTGTGTCCACTGTTTGTTTGGGTGTCTGTGTGAGTGTGTCTGTGTGTGTGTGTGTGTGTGTGTGTGTGTGTGTGTGTGTGTGTGTGT
>CAIGQZ010000348.1:1540641-1569653 GCA_903798205.1 Danio tinwini | reverse complement strand
CAAAGGTCCAGAATTTGCTATTGGTCCAGAAGTTTTCCCACTATTTTGTCATTTGTCCTATTTTGGCTGCTATGCTATCATAAATTCTGACAATTACAAGTGGCCTAACTTTTATTATAAATCTTGGACGTCAGTATTTACAGTTATATTATTAATTTCTGTAATATTAAGTAGAGTTTTATAAATTAAAGGTGAGTTTGAGCTTGCGAAATTCTGTTGTACGGTGCTGCAAAAAGAAGCGGGATTAAACAAGATGATTAGACATTTTAAAAAGCGAGCGATTGGTCCATATTTAAAATTTCTGTCCAGAGAGGTCATGTTTTGATCCTTGGTTGGTCTCACACGGTCAAGTAATGCATTTTTTCACAGGTCAGAGTTCACCAAAGTAGAACTTTGCCACGCAGCAAATTGCGAGACTTAACGCACAAACTTACGTTTCCGGTTTGACGCATTGGCGTGCGTATAAATAGAAGTCTATTGGGAGAAAATAATTGATCGTGGCTGCTCTTGCATCACAATCATTATTAAACCAATCAGGGAAATCCTAGATTTCAATAAATAACCTGGTTTGTTTTACTTCCAGTATCTTCATTTTGAAGAATTCCTTCATCCACCTCATTCTCCCCCTTTACCAGGGCGAGCTCTCGAGATCTTCCTGATCTCAGAGCCCTTTCTATGCTATACGACCAGGCGGGAGCCCTGGGCTTAAGTACCTCCGAGCTCAGGGTTCTCTCTCGGCACAGCAAGCCAAACCTGCAATCAGTATCAAGCAATAGCTAAGTGTGAATTCTTAAAAAGTGTTTAAAATACAACAGAATTTTAAGGTAATATTTTCTGTCTTTTATTAGATGTATTATATGAGAGACCTACTGTTGTTTTGTTTACCTTTCTAATTAGACTTACATTTTATTTTTATTTAATGTGTTAGGTTTTCAGCTCCTATACTTTCAAATTCCTTCCACACAAATCCACAGATTTAATTATTTATAATATTTGTTTGGCTACAGATTCTGTCTTATCCAAAAAATAAGTTCAGGTACATATGATATACACATGATAATTTCAAAACTAATAATAATTGCATTGCATTTTGTTTGTTTGGTGCTGTCCTGAATATGCTATGTCACAAGACAGATGTTTACTTAAAATCCAAATTATACTACAAAATAATACTAAAATATTACAAATAATATGTGCATGATATACTAAATACAGAAAAAAATAAAATTATATTTATTTTATATCCAGCAATGAAGAAATTAGGATACCACATAACAATTCTACATTTTGTATTTGTTAATATATTTTTTACTATTTTAAACTAGATTTTAAAACTTTTAACAATGTTTTTTATATTTGTTTTACTCTATAAGAGTCTGACAACATTTCTACCAAATTTAAAATAAAACATGTTTTCATTCAGAGCATCTATTTTTGAAAATAGTTAATGGTCAGATTAGCAATGCTTTCATTTATTGTGGTTGAAAGTCACATTTTCTTCTACAATTAAATAAAAATTATTAACTATTATTAAAATGAATGTAAACGTTGCATTTTGTTAATGTATAATGCTCTAAAAAAATTTTAAATAGAAATAAATGACATTAGTTGTTTACTGAATAAACCGTTTACTCAAACACATAACAATAAATCATAAATGCAGAGAAATTAATCATTTTCAAGCGTTATTATTGTTATTTTCCATACTAGCTGTCTCCCCATGTGTACATGTAACGTTAGCCTGTGCAAGACTGAACAAACTCTCAAATGGGATATTTGTGCAATGAAATGGCTCTAATATGATAATTAATTCCCCAATATTATTAATTTGCATTTATATTTAATATTACACGACAGACATCAGCCCTGCAGGGTGTGATGCTGACAGCAGAGCAAGGTTACATGACAAGAGAAGCGGTAACAACATTAGCAAAAGCCTGTTTCACAAAATAACATCCTTACCGTATCGCGACGTATCGAGCCTTCGGAAATATTACACAATCACTGCGTTGAAGCGCTCGCTGTCATGCTGGAAATGTGGAAAATACAACGTACAACCACAGGAAGACCGATATTATTGAGGTTTCGCGTTTCTGCGCCTGAAAGATGAGTCGGGCGTCAGCTACAGGAAATGCGATTGGCTAATGGATTGCTGACGGTGGCGTATACGCTCAGCTCATTGGACGAAACACCTATCAATCACAATTATGTCACGGCAGCTTCCTAACGCCCCTTTCCAACATCAGGACCCCTTTTTCATCCGTGGGGTTTAACGAGACGGTAAGTATTTTCTCTTAAGGAATTATATTAAACATTATAGTATAAAGAAGGGTTCGAGCCTATTATGACATTTGTGTAAAATTATATTACGTTGGAAAAATAGATTTGAGATAAGGAAGTGATTATATCGTTATATGTGACGCTTTGAGGAAGTGTGAATGAGTCAGGATTTAAAAGAACAGAAAAATGTGCAAATCACATGACAGAGGCGATAATATCCTCAGGCAAAAAATAAAAATCTACTGTTCTGGACTGTAAAAATGCTGCACACACACACTTCCTTCATGTTGTACTTCAAAACGATTACGTTAACTTAATGGTTTTTACAAATTTAAGTAGATTGAACATAAAACAATTAAGTTGTCCCCAAAAAACTCTTTAAGAGTTGTGTTGTTTCAACTCATTTTGAACAAGCAGCAAAAGTCATTTTTGAGTGTGTCTTTCCCCTATTAATTTGATCAGATACGCATTGTGTTTAAATTGAACATTTTATAACTTCATTAAATTTTACTACCTTAATAATTTAATCCACTCTATTAAATTTAGGATTATAACGTAATATGGACGGACATTTATGTATCAGAATATCTCTGCAAGAGAAATAAAAAAATTATCTGTACTACAGTGAAAAAGATAATTCAAAGATGATTCCTTGGATTTACTAAAGTTAAGTGGTTGTAAACTATTTATTTGGGCTGAATATAAACAAACAAATGAAGTTGAACATTACTAAATTTAGTGTTTGTTTAAATTCAACACAAATAAATTGTTTGCAAAAAATTTGCAGACATCATTTTTTTCAGTGTATTTATTAACAGAAAGCAAATACCTTAAAAAGAAGTTGACAGAAGGAATGGACGAAGATCCTGAGGCAAAAATATAAAAAATCTACTGTTCTGCAGTGTAAAAGATGCTGCAAGCAATTCCTTTATGTTGTTACAAAACAAATCGATTACGTTAACTTAATGGTTTTTACAAATTTAAGTAGATTGAACATAAAACAATTAAGTTGTCCCAAAAAAACTCTTTAAGAATTGTGTTGTTTCAACTCATTTTGAACAAGCAGCAAAAGTCATTTTTGAGTGTGTCTTTCCCCTATTAATTTGATCTTCATTAAGTTTACTGCCTTAATTTAATCCACTCTATAATATTTAGGATTATAACCAGGGTGTGAATTACAGGAGGGTTTGACCCACCTAATGGGCTATATGCACACAGACTTTTAATTTTAGCCAGGCAGCCCAAGGGCTTCCAGTGAACTGTCTTTCCATTACAAAACTGTCTCGTTTCTTTAAAAATCAGCGATCTTCACTGCCTGTTAGATATACGATACGAAGTGGGTCTCAGATCAGACAAAAAGCACTGCATTAAATTCAATTTCCCCCCGCCATGTCTTTAAAATATGACAGTTTCTTATGTCATATTTTATTGTTGATTTTTACCACAGTATTTTCTATCAAATTTCTGCGCTAGCCTGTTGCTACTGACGGAGCTAGTGGTTACAATGGTCTTTCATCTTGTTTTACGCTTAAAAATGAATGCTTAAGTCTAAAATAAAAACTTTTTTGCTCATTCAAACTACTTAATTAAAATAAGCTGAAACAACCCAATTCTTGAGATTTCATTGGGACAACTTAATTTTTTTTATGTTCAATCCACATAAATTTGTTAAAAGCGTTAAGGTAACTTAATTTGTCTTGGGACAACATGAATGAATTGTGTGGAACCCTGCATTTTTAACAGTGTATTTAACTGAATGTTTTGTAATTACATTACAACATCCATGCTGTAGAAACAACCTTGTTAAAAATTGACAATACTCACATTAAGCTTTCGCCGGACGTTTCAAAACAACATGTCGTTCTAGATCACCAATAGACATCTTAAGTATTCACAAAACACGTTTCTTGTAAAATAGGTGTTTATATCTGCATGTAGCCTAAAAAATAGAAAAAATAGACTCATATTTGAATAGTTTGGCCTACAGTAACCTCTAAAATAAAATAGTCCTCAAAATTGAAAACGTATACATTTTATTAATGAAGTAAAAGTAATTTAAATAGGCCTACATTCATAAATTTGATTCACTAAAGCATGTATTAGGCCTACCAATATACTACTGAAAAGGTTGACCCCCCAATTCGCACAATGACAACGAATATGGATAGACGTTTTATAAAGGTATCAGAAATAATGTATATCTGTAATATTTATTAGGAGAAAACAAATACATTAAAAAGTTGAATAATGTATAAACTAAGTTATTTTAAAGTGGTTTGATTCATTTTCTCATCTTCCCGCCATCTTGGAGTCGTTCGAGAACGAGGAAGAAAGCAGCTTTTTCTTGTAATGGGATGTCCGAATCATTTGAGCGAATCGGCTTGTTCGGACAGTCCAAACAGTTCGCTTAAAGCAAATAATTTAGTAGTAAAATAAATTTAAGCGCACACATTGTTTAGAATACCTACATTTGTGTTTGTGTTGTTAAACGTTATACAGCGTTGCCATCCTCACCTATGTCTGTTTTACGGTCAACGATTCGAATCTCATTCGAGTCGGTTCTAATGAATCAATAAACAAAATGCGCCCGCGATTCGATCATCAGTATTTTGCGTCAGTCCCTTGTGACTCCAGTCATGTCCTGTTCTGCCAGGAGGAAACACATACTACTCTTCAACAGCTGATGTGCATCTGGATGAGCAGAACATTGGTGGTTTTTGTGTCGAATCGCTTTCGAAAAGATTCGGACAGCTGCGTTAAACGCGAAGAGTTGAAGGTATGTCTCTGACACTTTGTTTTTCTCTCAAAACCTCTCAAGGTGATTGCTGCGTAAAATAATGCGTAATTTAGTGCCATATGGGCTATTATGAATTAGCAAATTCTGAGTAAATGTAAATGAATGTTGGGTCAGGGTTTTTGTGTCATCATAACATGCTATGCTACACAAAGTTGTTGATCACACAAAACAGACTGTGGTAAATATAGCTTTGTGGTTTTCACTTCTGTTACACTCCCTGAAATACGTTCAGTAATGCATTTGTCATAGATATCATGTATATATCTGTGCATTTGTTACGACAGTGACGTCACATGACTCACCGAATCACATGAATTCTTAGTACTTCTGTCACTGCATGAGTGCTGAAGGTGTACAGTCATTATCAATAGAGGTAAAGTTGGTTTTATATTCACACATTTGTTCAGTGACACACTCCCTGTATTGTTTACCATGGCACTTTGAATATTCGGTCTGAAATCACATCTAAGAATGACCTCAAAACAACATTTGCCTGTTAACAATGCTGTAGTTTGATAGTCATTGGCTGCTAATATGATTTCATTTAGAATTAGCAAACAATACATTTCCTAAATTTTATTATCAAGGAGAAAGTCTGAATGTGTGAATATAAAACCAACTTTACTTCTATTCATTATCACAGCTTTTCCTAATCATAAGTGTCTTTTTCTGCAAATAGAAACTAAACCAATGATGAATTAGCCTAATTATATTTCCATAAATTTTCTATTAACTGCGCTAAAACAGGGCAAACTTAAATATTAGTCATACAATTATATAAATGTTGAGCTTTTATTATTTTGCAATATGTATGTGTGTGTGTTTGTGTGTGTGTGTATGTACAAATGCAATATGTTGATTTTTATTTCCTTCTTACAGCCTCGATAATGCCATGTAATATGCATGTATTTGTGTCTGTATTCCAACTAATGTTTTAATATTAAATTGTTATATAGTAAGTGTAGTAAAAATGTCTTGTTTTCATTAACTAATTCTGTCCCTAAAGCTTAAACGAAAGCTTATGAATAAAAACTATACTATAACATCACACATTTAAATATGCACATTACTAATATAGAGTAAGCCATTGGCTCACAAAGCATAAACCGGCACAAGCCTGTATTTTGAGACAACCGTGCTGCTTACATTATAAACATCTGCCTTTATGAAGGATCTCAGTGCATCATTAACCTCATAATAAGTCTAATAATTAAATTTGTTATATAAAAAAATGTTTGTTGCTGATTTAAATTAAATATCAAATACAGTATGACTGAAATAGTGGTTACAGTGTAGGTTTACCTGCATAAGTTAAATGACTGTCCACGTCTATCTTTTTCTTCTTTGCAGTGTCCTTCCACACAACATGGCTTCCCGTAAAAAGGTGCTGCTCAAAGTGATCATCCTAGGGGATTCTGGGTAAGTGTTTTGTGGAGCATTCCTGCATTATCAGTGACGCTTCGATTGTTTTAATCAGTTGCTTCTGCCAATTGCTTATCAGCAGTGACACTTTGTCCTTTTTAATGTATAGTCAAAGCAGTTGCACATGCATAGACACTATCTCACTACGCAAAGAATTCCCCAGAATCTGCTCAGTCACTCCTGATGGACAATCACAGTAACTTTGAACACTACTGGATCACTTATTACTGTTAAAGAGCCTCTAAAGTGCTGCTATTTTAAAGGTTACTACAATACGTTCACAAGGAAACTTATTCACTTATTCATTCATTTTCCTATGGCTTAGTCTCTTTATTTATCAGGGGTCGCCACAGTGGAATGAACCGCCAACTTATCCAGCATATGTTTTACACAGCGGATGCCCTTCCAGCTGCAACCCAGTACTGGGAAACATCCATACACACTCATTCACACACACTAAAGCCAATTTAGTTTCTTCAATTCACCTATATCGCATATGCTTGGACTGTGGGGGAAACCGGAGCACCCAGAGGAAACCCACGCCAACACGGGGAGAACATGCAAACTTCACAGAGAAATGCCAACTGACCCAGCTGGGACTCCAACCAGCGACCTTCTTGCTGTGAGGCGATGGTGGTGACCACTGAGCCATCGTGTTGCCCAGAAACATTTTATCATAATATCAATTTCAGCATCGGCTCTTTTATTTATTTATCTTGTGTCTAAAACAGTTAGTTCAAGGGTTAAAGTTGGTTCAAGACAGTATAAACAAGGCAGTTGCGAGAAGCAACCAGACACGGCCAAATTGCCCCCCCTCAAAACTGTAAACCTAGGGGAAACACTGATAAAATAGGTCAATATTATTTTGGAGAGAGTGGTGAATAACTAGTCAAGTGTCAGGATTTCTGAAAGAGTTCAAGAGAAAATTAGGACAGATTGAGATACCAGTAAGCTGTGTTGTCTGGTAACTAATAAAAGTAAACAATTAATTTGTACGAAATAATTTGATGATAGAGGAAACACTGTTTATGTTAGTAACCTTTATGATTTACGTGCATAAAACATATAACATCTCACCTGTGTGTCCACAAAATGGAAAATGTTCGCTTATTTTCTCAGTTTTCAACATGTGAGTGAATGCACCATCCGTCTGCGCATGTGCAGATCTTACTTCACCTGCTGACCAAAGTGCGGTACTGCATAGGTCATACTTGATAAACTTCAGTAAAGTTTACTAAAGTTCTTTAGTTTATCTACTGGATCCACGTTAAAGCTCACATAACACAGTCAAATCAAGTCCAGTCTACAAATTTGCCAAAATTAGTCAAGTTTACAAGCATTTTTGAAGTAGATTGAGTGTAGGGTCATTCTGAAAACGTAGCCCTATATACATTTCTGGCTTAGCTTAGCATAGTACATGGAATCGGATTAGACCGTTAGCATTTTGCCTTAATAAAGACTCTTTTGTAGTTACATTGTGTACTTAGACCTATAGAAAATAAAAAGTTGCTGTTTTCTAGGCCGATATGGATAATATGGCTAGAAACTATACTCTCATTCTGGCGTAATAATCATAATAATTGGCTGCAGCAGGCGCAATGATATCACAGAGTGCAGTTACCTAGTAGCCTAGCTTATTTAGGTGCTGCGTAATCCGCTTCTTAAGTCGTGACGTAACAAATACTGTTTCCTTGTCCAAGCCGGACAATCAGACATTAAAGTGAATTTTATATAAAATCATGGCGTACACTACAGTCTCTGGAGTTGCTGCATCACAGACACCAATATTTGAACAATTTATAAAAAACGAATCACTTTCTGGCCATCGGATATTAGGCATTGATATATATATAAATTGGAATCAAGATTTTTTGAAAGCATTACATCACTTTGTAAACGTTTATTATTAGCATTTGTTGATATACAGTTTGATATAGCCGGAAGCCGCTTCGTGTGACGTCACACTTAACAAGCGGATATCATTGCGCCGGCTGCAGCCATGCTACGGCAGCAAAGTTACCTTATTATTGAGCTTTAAATAAGAAAATTGTCAAAATAATTTGGTCATTTTTGAGCTAGATGCTAATGGTCTAATCCGATTCAATGATTTATGCTAAGCTAAGCTAAAAGTACTCATGCCAGATCCAGAGATCAGCTAAATAAATTCAAAAAGGGTAAAAAACTAAACTGTTTAACTCTATGGTGACGTTTTATTTAGGCTATTGCTAATTAGCCTTTTTTGTTTTAAAGTAGACTGCTCCTTTAATGACTTCCAATTATGAATGTTCAGTGGATCAGTGACATTTGCATTACACTGACCTTAAATAAACCATTTTTGAAGTAGATTGAGTGAAGGGTCGTTCTGAAAATGTAGCCCTATATACATTTCTGGAGATTGCAAATTATGTAGCCAGAAGTACGTATGGCTGCATTTCGTCTTTAAAATGAACGCTACGGGGCGGTATGATGCCGTTCCTTTTCGCGCTTACTTCCGTGTGGACGGCTTTTCCGCTGTTACCAGTTTGTTCAGTAGCTCACCATGTACGCATGTATGCCTACACAGCACCCTCTGGTGGATTCGCGAACACAAAAACTGCTAGAAAACGTACCTCCTGGGTACGTATTTGTCGCTCTCCAGAACTGTATATAGAGCTACGTTTTCAGTATGAGCCTGGGTTGGTTAAGCTGCTTAGATCACTTCTTTCTATTAGGAGTCTATTTATCTGCACTTTGGGCCATTTACAGTACATTGTCACACAGGTCAAATACACACAATATTAAACTTTAATGTCTTAAAAAAGTATAAGTGGGCATTTTGAGCTGAAACATGATTATATCATCTGCACATCACTAAAGCTTAGTTCCCTGCATTGCGTATTAATTATAATTGTCTTGTTTGTCTTCGACAGAGTTGGGAAGACCTCCTTGATGAACCAGTACGTGAATAATAAGTTCAGTAATCAGTATAAGGCCACCATCGGAGCAGACTTTCTGACAAAGGAGGTGATGGTGGACGACAGACTGGTGACCATGCAGGTTTGCGTTCATCCATATTTAATCAGCTGCACGATTGAATTCTTTGAAAAAAGATGCACAATAAATTGTTTCAGCAATGTGCACATCCTCAATAGTCACATCACAGAATCTGCAATGTCGAATCTGGATTATAGTTGAGCAGGAGTTAAAAAACATGTATGATTGTGGAGTAATTGCAATTTTTAACCATAAAGTTACCAAAAATGTATAATTTCATTTGTTTTAAGGCCAGTTTAAAGCATTCAGAGACAGGAAATTAAAATTTGAGCTTTTTAATAAAGATTAATACAGCATATATGCAATGAAGATTACAGTGTTACTGATTTTACACTTAATTATTCAATTTGTGTACCTGAATACTGTTTAAAAAACCATAAACGGGTTTATTTCATTTGTAACTTAGCTTCACTTTACTTCTGATTGCTTGTGATTTGGTTTATTACATTTTATGCAGATGCTCTCCACTACAAAATCATCCTATTATCATCCGAAATTATCCCAAACTTATGAATTCCTTCCAAAGGGAGACATTCATTTCATCTGTTAAAATTATACTCAATATCATATAATAATGTTAAAAACAATAATGTTTTATTGTCATTTTTTTCCAAACACCCTGCAGCCCTAATCAGTAGCTTTATTCAGCAAGGAAGAGAGGGTATATGCGGGGTCCTAAAATGTCTTAAATCTCAAAAGCTAAATTTTAGGCCCTAAAAACTCTTAAATCTACTGAAATATTCTCTTGTAGGTTTAAAATCTTTTTAACAGGTCTTAATTTTAATTTGTTTATGTGTAGCTACCCAATCTGGCCATTAACACCCACACACTCACCAACAATCCATCTCGATAATACTTTAAACTTTGTTTAAAAATAGCATTTAATTACTTTCCTTACAGTAACATTTGCTTAAAGGTTCTCCATTTATTTACTGCTAAGGATACTGACCTGACCTATATTTTTTATTATTAAATCATTATTATTGTAGACTGAAGTAATTTACTGCTGTGTTTTGTTCTATTCTTGGTAAGTATTATAGGGTTTGTGAATGGATATTTTTAAAAATCAATTTTAAAAAAATCAAACTAAATTATAATTATTATTGTATTGTTAAATGTATAACATTTTAATAATTTTTGATAGGACAAGTAAAAATCTTTCCTAACTAAGATATTCTGAAAAAATCCTTAGCATTTAGGCCTGTATAAGTCTACAGTTTCATTCATAATGGTCCTAAACATGTCTTAAAGTCTTAAATTTAACCCTGTTAAAAGTAAAGACATGCATTATGTTACAAAACACATTATTACCTCCAAATACATGTTGTATATTAGAATTGGTTCTTTGTTAATTGAATTGTTAGCTTCCACTACAGTATTAACTGTTTACAGCATTGATAATAATAATAAATTGTTTTTTTTTTTTAGATGTTTAGAATGTAACTACATAATAAACCAAAAATAATTCCCGTATGGGTAAATCTCTCAAAAAGACATGTCTGGGTCGTACTGGGTCAAATAAATGTGTTAATATCTCACTCACTCACTCACTAAAGTAAATTCTTTTTTTTTTTCAAATGCCACATTCATTTTTACATGCTTATAACAGTATAACAACAATGATTTAGTTTTTAGCTTTAAAATTCATTTATATAGACTTGCCACTTACTGAAATAAATACAGTTGAAGTCAGAATTATTCGCCACCCTTTGAATTAATTTTTCTTTTTTAAATATTTCCCAAATTATGTTTAACAGAGCAAGGACATTTTCACAGTATGTCTGATAATGTGTTTTCTTCTGCAGAAAGTCTTATTTGTTTTATTTCGGCTAGAAGAAAAGCAGTTTTTACTTTTTAAAAAACATTTTAAGGTCAAAATTATTAGCCCCTTTATGCTATATATTTTTTTCAATAGTCTACAGAAAACCATTGTTATACAATAACTTGCCTAATTACCCTATCCTGCCTAGTTAAGCTAATTAACCAAGTTAAGCCTTTAAGTGTCACTTTAAGCTGTATAGAAGTGTCTTGAAGAATATCTAGTCAAATATTATTTACTGTCATCATGGCAAAGATAAAATAAATCAGTCATTGGAGATGAGTTATTAAAACTATTATGTTTAGAAATCTTCTCTCCGTTAAACAGAAATTGAGGGAAAAAAATAAACAGAGGGGGCTAATAATTCAAGGGGCTAATAATTCTGACTTCAACTGTATGTGGTAAAAGTAAAGAATTTTACTTGATTCTGTAGTTAAACACTAAATATTTCTTTAAGAAATTGAAGTATCAAAAAACTTTTATTATCATTTTTTTTCACGCAACACGGGACATACGGAACAAACATCAGTGCTTGCATACTTTAACAGCATAATAACAGTGAATCTCTCAAAAAGAAATCTCTGGGTCGTTCTTCATCCTAAAATGCAAAAGAAAAGGTAATTAAGTTTAACTTTAGCTCAAATAAATGAGTTGATATTATTTCCATTTCGTTTGTGTAAGCTGTTGTACTGAAATATATATGTATTTAATGAATAGTTTTCACTTGATTTTGTAGTTCAATATTTGCTGAATGTTTTACTAAATGATATTGAAGCATCGGAAAGATTTCTTGAATGCAACACAGGACATACGGAACAAACATTTTGGCTGTATTTCTCGTTTAGTGAATTATATTATACAGTATAACAACAGTGGTTTTACCTATTAAATGTATCTTTTTAAAACTGCTGATCAAACAAAAAGAGACAAGCGTGTTTTGATGATAATGATGATGCCATTTCCTTAACAACCCCTATTTTGTAATCCAAGCCCGACAGCAGTCATGTGACGTGGTTAAAGTTCTGCGTAATAAACAGCACAGTCAATTCACAGCTAATCATTCGTTCTCATGCAAATGTTTCCCTTATCCTTCTGTGGTCATGTGAGAAAAAAAAGAGGAGTCACATTTAGTGACGTCTGGTAATCCCCATGGTATTTTCTCCATAAGCACAGTTCATGTTTACTTGTCAGTAAATGTCGTAACCTGTTTGACTGGTCATGTGTTGTAGATGCCTAGACAAGCAGCACTTGGGAAATCGTTGGCAAAAGAGTGACTCTCCAAATATTATTTCAATAATAAATCATGAATACTGTGCTGAATAAACATGTTTTTATAGCACATTTTAAACACGCCACCGGTGCTCTTCTTTAAAAAACTGAATCTAAATAGAGTTAATGTTTATAATTAATATCATTATAATAAATGCCACTGTAACTTCCATTTGCTTGAATTCAAATGACAATGCTGAAACGTGCTACTCACAGTGCTTAAAGCACCTAGGTTACTCCTTTTTCTAGATTTAATATAAGTCTTTTGTGTTCCCAGAATGTGTCTGTAAAGTTTCGGCTCAAAACACAGATTATTTATTACAGCTTTCACTAGTTTGTGATTTATAGCTCTCAACAGATTTTTGCTGTTTTTGTATACTGCGCCTTTAAGGCTAGTCCTCACCGCCCACAGTTCCCACGTGCCTCAATAGGTAGTGGTCGCTGGTTTCGAACCTCGGCTGGGTCAGTTGGCGTTTCTCTGTGGAGTTTGCATGTTCTCCCTGCGTTTGCATGTTCTCCCCCTCCGGGTGCTCCGGTTTCCCCCACAGTCCAAAGACATACGGTACAGGTGAATTGGGTGAAATTGTCCGTAGTGTATGAGTGTGTATGGATGTTTCCCAGAGATGAGTTGCGGCAGGAAGGGCATCCGCTGCGTAAAACCGTGCTGGATAAGTTGGCGGTTCATTCCGCTGTGGCGACCCCGGATTATTAAAGGGACTAAGCCGAAAAGAAAATGAATGAATAATTATGATTTTTTAAAGTTTAGTCTTTGCCAGATAAACAAAATGAGAAAATGTTGTTAGTTATATTTTGACATGAAACTAAGTATTTTCTTCCCTATTTCGACATAAATTTATTTTAATGGGTTTTTGAGCAAGAAATAAAGTGTAGGCGGGGACAGGATTTGGTTTAAAGGGAGTTGATTGGTTGTGCTTTGCTATTAGTGAGTCTCAAAGTGATTCACAGGTTGATCCCGCCCTTGTGCCGCAATAAACCAGGTGTTAGAGAAGCGAAGAGAAAGAAGGTATTTGATCAAAGATTATGAGGGCACAAGAATAAAAAAATGAAAATAAAAGAAATAAAATTTCTTCTTGTACACACTTAAAAAAAATAGCTACCTAATTTGCATTTATTTGACGTAGTACGTATTATAAAATTTTGTATAACCTAAAAAAAAAAGAATAGTTGAAATCTGATTAATTTTAGTTGAAGTAACATAACATTTGTTTTCATGACTTTTGGCCATATCATTTTTTTACATTGTGTGTATATTTTTACAGCTCATGCATTCTTTTAATCTGTCCTTTTGGTTTTGCCCAATAAAAAATACTTATGCACATAAAAAAATCATTAATAATAAATACTTCAATATTTCGTCACCTTGGAATTATAAGGTTGTATCTGCGTCCTGAATGATTTTGAGATATTGAGCTTCAAAGTTTTTGTATTCCATAGCAAGCAATTTGTGTGTAACGTTTGTTTTTTAAATAAAAAGTCTTAAAGGGCACCTATGGTGAAAAATCAAGCTGTTTGGACAGACATATGTGTAGGTATAGTGTATATACCGGCATGTTGGGGTGATATAAACACACCCAGCCCTTTTTTTTTCAATTTAACAACATAAAAACAGTGGACCATTTGGAGCGGTTTTGAGATCGACCACAACTTGACGTAGGAGTGCGGTCCCCCCGCCCACCGAATTGAATGACATCCGCGTATTAACATGTCTTTGTAGTAACGTGTATAATCATATCAACCAGACACAGGACCAGGACGTGTGCAAACTAAGCAACCTTAAATAAAAGTGTTCAGTTTGCTAAGATCATCAATCATCATCAAATGTGATCAAGAGTGAGTTTGACAAGTTTAAAATGTTTTAAAACAGTGCATGTGTGTAATAAATTACAACGATTTACTTCAGCTTTACTTCATCACCACAGCCGTGTGTCAGAACAATCATAAAAGACGCTTCAATCCCGGTTTGTGGACGTTAAATCAGGTTTATTTTTACATTAACATAACAGATATCCATACTGCAGTGGAGATTAACCTGTACCCTGTCACATTTGCTGCAAAAACAGTGCAAAGCTAAACGCTCTCTGTCTGTGTGTGTGCGTGCCTGTCAGCGCTGTGTGTGTGTGTGTGTATTTGTGTGTGTATGCATGAACTTTGTAACGACATTGTGTGTGACTCATCCTTGCAACTCCACAACATGCATCAAATACTCATTGGTAAAGTTCTTACTGTAGTTTCTCCTCACAAACGTTACGTGAGATCTTATTCCTTCGTGTTTGTCTGTTGTCTGACGCAGCCGAGGGAGCCGCTGCCAGGCACGTGGAAACAGTGGGCGTGAAGGACCAGCCTTAAAGGCGCAGTACACAAAAACCGTTAGCTGATGCTAAATGCTACAAAATAGAAACTTATGACAGGTATAATAAAAAATCTGATGTGTGTTTTGAGCTGAAACTTTACAGACACATTCTGGAGACACAAAAGACTTATATTAAATCTGGAAAAAGTGGTAACCTAGGTGCCCTTTAAAATGTAAACTACTTGAAAAAAACATCCCATAATGTAAATAAGTTGTCATTTAATAAGAATATGTCAATAACTTAATTTTGACAAAAATGTCAGAACCTTATCATTCTAAGGTGACGATTTGATTAAATAAGAAAGTCTGTAAACATACTCATCCTGTACTCTGAAATCGTGTGGATTTAAACTGTTATGAGTTTCTTTCTTCTGCTGAATACAAAAGAAGATATTTTGAAGAATGTTAGCCACTGACATCACATGGTATGGAAAAAAAATGATACAATGGAAGTCAATGGCAACCGATTACCAAGATTCTTCAAAAATATCATCATTAGAGGATGAAAACTCTGTAACGAGGGTAAAGGATGACAAAATTAATACAATATTTTAGGTGAACCACCTCTAAAAACAAGAATTAAGCATGATGTTATTCTATAGGGTACAAGATGCTATGCTAAGCATAATCCGCAAATAATACACTATCATAAAAGTGTATAACTATTTAAAGTACAATTGAAATCAAAACTAACCATAGTAATGTTAGCTCGCGTTGCTAGTTTTGTGGTGAACAACTCATCTGTGCATAGAAAAAAAAATTCTGTCTGAGGTATTGGGCGTGGCTAACACACTTAACCACGCCCCTCCAGCTGACAGTAGCAAACAGAAACGGTGAGCAGGAGGAGTCTGTTAGGTTGTAATAACTCTCTCCAAACCCTTTTCCCCATCTTTCTGAATGACACACCTACTTTACTACATCCAGTCAGCTCGCAGTAGAAAAAACAAGCCACACCCACTGTTTTCCCATTTAATATTACGTTTCTCTAGGAACTGCGACTCAACATGAAATAAAGAAATGGTTGCAGCTTCCAGTTCATGTGTACTTTAAGTAACGATGTTGTTTGTGCCTGTAGATTTGGGACACAGCCGGTCAGGAGCGGTTTCAGTCTCTGGGCGTGGCTTTCTACAGAGGGGCGGACTGTTGTGTGCTGGTCTATGATGTCACGGCACCCACCACATTTAAGACTTTGGACAGCTGGAGGGACGAGTTTCTCATTCAGGCCAGTACAAGTGACCCGGAGAACTTCCCCTTTGTTGTGCTGGGCAACAAAATCGACC
This sequence comes from Danio tinwini, assembly GCA_903798205.1. Taxonomy (NCBI): domain Eukaryota; kingdom Metazoa; phylum Chordata; class Actinopteri; order Cypriniformes; family Danionidae; genus Danio; species Danio tinwini. Next base: position 1,553,382 of record CAIGQZ010000348.1, on the reverse strand, counting down.
TGGACAACCGACAGGTCAGTGAGAGACACAATAGCAATGCTAGAATGGATAAAAACAATGTGCCCCAAATACACCACACACTTTGCACTTACAGTTGAAGTCAGAATTATCAGCCCCCCACCCTCCCACCCCCCTTTTTCTTTAGTTATATCGTTTAAGTGGTTTGATATGCGGCGACACGCAGTCTAATATTTCGCCGAACAGATCAGCCACTTTTGACGCTCATAAACAATCATAAAGTCCTCGTGCTGCAGGAATTAGGAGGTTTGCTGAAGCTGCAGCTGTCGTGCAGTGAGGGGTTTGCGTCTTTAATAATCTACGACAGTTTGTGTTCATTGAACAGTACGACTGATTAATTAATCCATATGAAACAGTCCCTTAAAAGTCACGTCTCGCTTTCAGTTTCGGGCTTAGGCACACCTGCACTCACACTGTAAGCGTACCGCGCATGAGCCCAAGTGAACCGTGCTCTGGCCCACCTTTTCCAACCGGGCTAGGGCCGCCCAAGTGTACCATGCCTGAGCCCGATTCAGAGCACTCACACTTCTCAAATGATTCGGGAAACGGGCCTGGGCACAGTTCGGATAACATAGTGTGAGTACGCCCTAAACGTTTAACAGTGTCAGTATAACTACTCTTGCCTATATAACATTGAAAATAATGCAAGAGGGAATCTGATCTGACAAATTCATTATCTATAAAATACTAATCTGACAACCCAGAACCCAATCTAAAAGTGCATGTGGCAAACAGTGATAACAGTGGCTCGCGTTTGACCTCACATCATAGAAAAATCCTCAGAAAAGAACATTAATTTCTCTGAATGTCAGGATCTACTGCAGCATTTTGTTTTGATCTGGTCTCGTCAGGCAGATTGTGCTGTAATCATAGAAAGGTCAGCGGCAAATGAGGCCAAAGCTGAAGCTGTTTGAACTCTGTTGATAGTCTGATGCTTGATCTGCGAGCATTGCTATAAGAGGAAAAATCCTGTAGCTTGAAATTCCATTAATTCCTTAACTTTCTGTGTTGTGCTCTAGAGTCAGTTTTCATGACAACAGACAACACAACAAGCTTTGCAGACAACACAACAAGCTTTGTTTAATGTGTTCCTCATGATTTGTTCTAATATGGGTTCTTATAGCACATAAAAAAACAACTTGGAACAGTAAAGCATTTACCACTTTTGCCCTGTCATTTTTAACAACACGTTTAGGGATTGACACACCAAGTGATGAAGGGCCCTATCATACACCCGGCGCAATGCAGCACAAGGCGCGACGCGAATGTTGTTTGCTAGTTTCAGCTGGACGCAAGTGTCGTTTTGACGTTTCGCGCCACGCTGCTTAAATAGCAAATGCATTTGTGCTCATATGTGCGCCTATATGCGTTCTGGTCTAAAAAGGAGGTGTGTTAAGGCGCATTGTTGGCATGTTGCTATTTTGAGAAACTAAAATAGACTGAGCAATAGACCAGCTGAAAGAAGGTCTACAGTGCAGAGCGCGTTAGTTGTGCGCCTCGCTTAAATATTGCTTAATACACACAGGATGTAGAGCAATACGCAATATCTTTACAAATGAAAAAGAATTAAAGGATAAAATTATTATTTTCTACATAAATACAGTATAAAAATCACTGCCTTCATCTCGGGGGGCTTTTTTAATTTATTCATGACAATTTGCTTTTGTATAATGTTATTATTATTAGTAGTAGTATTTATTATATGCATATTTATATTTGTTTAATTAAAAATACGCTTAGATTTGTCCACCTGTCAGGTTTTAGACCATATGGGCCATAGCATGTGTGTTTGGATATAACTCAGTTTTTTGACCACACTTCATTATTATTGTTCATTTATTCGTTTGCTGGAAATTAGAACTGAATTTAGAAATAGTTTTGAAACAAATCTGTGTGCTTAAACTAAATTAATTATGTAGGCTAATGGAAGTCTGTGCGTACAACACGTTTCCTTATTCACGGAAGAGGGCGAAAGTGAAAGTAAAGAATGAGGACGCTCATTCTCTTACTCCGCAGATGCTCTGTTTAACTGTTTTCTCGCTAGTGAAGCGCTCAGTTATTCCACTTACAAAGTTTGCCATGTAAATAGCAAATGCGCTATGGCGCGATGCAACTGACTCTTAAAAGGAATGGGAGATGAGACTCTGATTGGTTTATTCTCAAAATACACCCATAACTTATTAAGAGAATAAACTCAACACTTCATAGAACATATGGCGGAATAGTTGGCAGTTCATTCCGCTGACTAAACTGAAGGATAAATTAATGAATAATTAAAAACCCAAATATGAACTTATCATATGTAATTTGCATATATGTATTTCCATGTATCAAATTTCTCTATCGGGTCTTCCATTGAAATGCTTTGTATTTTGAGCAGGTATTGACCAAGCGAGCACAAGCGTGGTGTCAGAGTAAGAACAACATCCCCTATTTTGAGACCAGCGCCAAAGAAGCCATTAATGTGGAACAGGCCTTCCAGACCATCGCTCGCAATGCACTTAAACAGGTAGAAGAACATTCCACAATTGTTGTTGTTGACAAAAGATTGTAATACAGTTTTTAAATGACATACACAGTTGAAGTATAAATGTATTATTAGCCCTCCTGTGAATTTTTCACAGTATTTCCTAAAATATTTTTTCTTCTTAAGAAAGTCTTATTTGTTTTATTTCGGCTAGAATAAAAGCAGTTTTTAATTTTTTTTTAAAACATTTTAAGGTCAAAATTATTAGCTCCTTTAAGCTATTTTTTAATTGATTGTCTACAGAACAAAACATCGTCATACAAGGACTTGCCTAATTACCCTAACCTGCCTAATTAACCCAGTTAAGCCTTTAAATGTGACTTTAGGCTGAATACTAGTATCTTGAAAAATATCTAGTCAAATATTATGTGCTGTCATCATGGCAAAGATAAAAGAAATCAGTTATTAGAAATGAGTTATTAAAACTATTATGATTAGAAATGTGTTGGAAAAAATCCATTAAATAGAAATTTGGGAAAAATATACAGGGGGGCTAATAATTCAGACTTCAACTGTAGGTGAGTAATAAAGGTTATCAGAATTCATTTATTATTATTATTATTGTTTTTCATAAAATGTTTAGTGGCTTTAGTGGTAGCGTAAACACTCAATCTGAAATGAATTCAACTTTCAGGAGTCGGTGGACAAATATGATTTCCCAGACGAGATCAAACTAGGAAACGACAGACCCATGTCTAACGGTGACAGCTGCAGCTGCTGAAGGAAAACAATGAAGCTGTGGAGGGACGAGAAACAGCCAACATGAGAAAGGGAAAGATCCAGGCCAGTCTTTTCTAGAGCCCCCTTTTCCTCTTTTGAAAACTCCAGGGTATCACAGGCCACGTGTGACAATTGAACATCCATTTTCTTGCTGAACTCCAAGTAACGTGGAAGAAGTATGGAGGAGCAGGAAGAGCTGTATATCCTCTGACAAGTCCTACTATCACTAGAGCTGACAAGTCTTACTATCACTACAGCTGTCCAAGTATTTCCATCACTACTCCTACTGTCAGATTGTGTTTTATTTTCTCTGAAAATCCAGCCCAATCTCATGAAGAAACGTAACTATTTTACGTAGTGTCAGAAAAGTGGCTAATTCGTATGAATTCATAATATTTTATTAGTGTGAAAATGTAAAATTTTAAAGAGTGGCCTGCCCCCGACCCTAACCTTAACCGTACTAAAATTCCTTTAAGGCAAACAACTCTTATTCGGCGGCCATTTTTGAAACGCCTCTTGGGAAATTCTGTTTGAATGTGGAAACATTAAATTCTCCAAAACTCTTTGCTAAGTGGCTAATCTGTATGAATTCATTTGATTTTATTAGTATGAATATGTAGAATTTTGAAGGAATGGTCAGCCGCCAACACTAACCCTACTAAGATTCCTTTAAGGCAAGTAATTTGACTCTGCGGCCATCTTTGAAATGCCTCTCAGGCAGTTCTGTTTGAATGGGGAAACATCAATTACTAATTAGTATGAAGTAATATGATTTTATTAGTGTGAAAATGTAACATTTTTAAAGAGTGGCCTGCACCCAACCCAAATCTTAACCCGACTAAAATTCCTTGAAGGCAAGTAATTTAACTTGAAACGCCTCTCGAACAATTCTGTTTGAATGGGGAAACGTCAAATTCACCAAAACTCTTTGCTAAGTGGCTAATCTGTATGAATTCATATGATGTTATTAGTATAAAAATGGAGCATTTTTAAAGAGTGGCCTGCCCCTAACACCAACCTTAACCCTACTAAAATTTCTTTAAGGCAAGTAATTTCACTTGGCGGCCATCTTTGAAATGTCGTTTAAATGGGAAAACATCAACTTCTCCAAAACTGTTTGCCAAGTGACTAATTTGTATGAATTCATACGATTTTATTAGTATAAAAATTACAAATTTTTAAAGAGTGGCCTGCCCCCAACCCTAACCCTACTAAAATTCCTTTAAGGCAAATAGTTTCACTCAGCGGCCATCTTTTAAACGCCTCTTGGGCAATTCTGTTTTAATCTGTAAACATCAAATTCTCCAAAACTTTTTGCCAAGTGACTAATTTGTATAAATTCATATGATTTTATTAATATTAAAATGTAAAATTTTTAAAGAGTGGCCTACCCCCAACCCTAACCTCTTAACCCTACTAAAATTCCTTTAAGGCAAGTAGTTTCACTCGGTGGGCATCTTTGAAACGCCTCTCTGGCAATTTTGTTTGAATGGGAAAACATGACATTCTCCAAAACTGCCACGCTTATGATTAAAGTTCATCAATAAAACTAAACAACAACTGTCTCGAATGGTGATTTAATCATGCAAAATCTGCATTTTTTTTGTGAACAAGATCATAACACCAACCTCCTTTATGGCAGGTTCTGTTTCTGTGTTACGCAATATCCTCCTCGGAATAATGCCTCATACGATCGCGCTTGTCTTCTAAAGTAATTCCCAACTTATTATTTTTTAGCAAATATCCTTCAAAAATGACAACAGCCTCTTTGTTTACAAGTTTGAGGGTGTTCAAGTGGTCTTCGTCATTGGGATTTGCAGGAATCAGACTGTACAATGCATTCGTTTACAGATTACAAAGCCAGAGTACATTTGTTTTCAAGTTCATTTAAAAGACAAGATTTCAGGCTTTACATAGATATAATTCTCTCGTCTGTGAGGCAAGTATTCGCTGAGACTCCCATTGTAAAAAATGCAGGGTTTGTCCCAACACAAATCGATTAAGTTAACTTAATATTTTTACAGATTTAAGTGGATTGAACATAACAAATAAGTTGTTCCCAAAAAACCTTAAGGATTGTGTTGTTTCAACTCATTTTATATAAATAGTTTAAAGAAGAAGAAAGTCATTTTTGAGCCCCAGAGGGTTTGACACATGTCCTGTCCTCCCCCGGAGAATTTTCAGTCTATAGTGATCAATGATTGGCTCCTTTACTAGAAGGCGGGGCTTCATTCGCCAAATATGGACATAACATTTTTTCCCCATTCAAAACTATACAAGTGACGAGTCTTGTGTATTCTTACTAAACTGATTGAATGAGATCGTACAAGTTCATACGAGTCACTAAATGAAAAAGTTACGAATTGTCGTGAGATTGCGTTGGAAAATCTGCTAGTTCATTGTGCCTTTTAGATTTTGTAACTTTTGGTTATTATTATTGGTGACCAGTTCACTCGTGTGCTAAATGCTTTGTTTCAGAATCATCCTTTATAAATGTAATAGGGCTGGGAAACTGATCAATTAATTAATAAATATTTTTAAAAAGGAAAAAAAGTATAAACAATCTTTCTGTGATCAATTTTAGAGTAAAATGTTTTTGGTTTTTTTTCCAGGTAAAAATGTCAGATTCAAAATGAAATCAATATTTTGCAAACTTAAATGTTTCAGGAAAAAAGATGAATAAATAAATGCACGTACAGTAATTGTTTATTATTGTGAAAATAAAAATCATATTTCTTCTGTGCCCAAATTAGGAAAAAACGAGCCTTGTTTTTTTTTGTTAGTTTTTTTTATATATATTTTAACTAGGGGTGAAGCGGATCCCTGTAATCCATGATCAGTACGGATCACAACTCACGGTTCGGAACGCACGTGACCCGTGGATTAATAATTTATTTTGAACTTATCGGTTAATCCAACATTTATAACCATTGCAGAGAGATCACCCCCCGCGTCATGCAAATCACGTGTATGAAAGCATTTTGGCTTCCCTGTTAGATATAATGATGACGGGAAAAGTTGTGGTGGACCTACATAAATGCTTTCTTAGGCCATTAATTGAATGTGGTAATCAAAATTAGGTCACTGAATAGGTTTTCAAAAATAATTCACCTACAGCATAATACAACATGAAGTTTTATGTGTGAATTGTTGAATCATTAATTGAAGATAAATATGATCTGTTGTACAAGATGTTGAATTTCTATCTTTAGCATTATCAGCAACAGTAGCAAAGATCATATTTCATATTGAACACTTTTCTTTTTTCAGCTGGTTCTGTCTTGATTTTTATTTTTATTAATATTACAGGTTCTCAGTTTTGTTTGTTAAAAGCAATAATTTATGCAATAATATTTTTATATAAATGGAAAGCAAATGACATTTGTCTCACTTTTTTGCTGATCCGAAAAATGGTCAGATCCCTGGCTAAAAAACCACAGTGTGATCCGAACTGCAGATTTGTGATCCGTTACACCAAAATAGCTTTTACATTTTTTTAAATAATTAAAACACAGTAAAAATAAGGTTATATTAGTATTAACCAAAATGAACATCACGTTTATTGCAGTATTTATTCATAGTTGTTTACTGAAAATAAAGTGGTTTGTTTATTCATTCAGCTTAGTCCCTTTATTAATCTGGGGTCGCCCCTAATTAATATCCGGCTTATGTTTTACGCAGCGGATACCCTTCCAGCTGAAACCCATCACTAGGAAACACCCATATACACTCAAATCACACTCATACGCTTCAGCCAATTTAGCTTACCCAATTTACCTATAGTGCACGTCTTTGGACTTGTGGGGGAAACCAGAGCACCCGGAGGAAACCCACGCCAACACGGGAAGAACATGCAAACTCCTCACAGCAATGCCAACTGACCCAGCCGAGGCTCGAACCTGCGACCTTCTTGCTGTGAGGTGATTGTGCTACCCACTGCGCCACAGCGCCCTGTGGTTTGTTTACGTTAAAGAAGATATTGTTAGTCCATGTTAACCATTTTGAATTTGGATTTGAATAATAGTGAATGTTGAACTATGATTAATAAATGCTGTACATGTGTTGTTTATGGTAATACAGTAAATACCCAACAAACAGATGTTTAATAGACATCTAATAGACATCTAAATTTGGTCTGTTAGTGAAAATCTAATAGACGTCTAAGATTAGCCCAAAATTTGCCTTATCAAACAGACAGACTTTGCATGTCTAGAAATTCATTGCTTTGTCTTTGATGACTAGTTCCTACATCTACGCTGCCTGACAAAAGTCTTGTCGTCGATCTCAGTTGTAAGAGCAACAAATAATAACTTGACTTCTAGTTGATCATTTGGGAAAAGTGGCAGAAAGTGGATTTTTCAGATGAATCATCTGTTGAACTGCATCCAAATCATCACAAATACTGGAAAAGACCTACTGGAACCCTCATGGACCTAATATTCTGACAGAAATCAGTCAAGTTTGGTGAAGGAAAAATCATGGTTTGGGTTTACATCCAGTATGGGGGCGTGCAAGAGATCTGCAGAGTGTATAGCAACATCAACAGCATGAGGTATCAAGACATTTGTGCTGCCTATTACATTACAAACTACAGGAGAGAGCAAATTCTTCAGCAGGATAGCGCTCCTCTTACTTCAGCCTCCACATCAAAGCTCCTGAAAGCAAAGAAGGTCAAGGTGCTCCAGGATTGGCCAGCCCAGTCACCAGACTTGAACATTATTGAGCATGTCTGGGGTAAGATGGAGGAGGCATTAAAGATGAATCTTGATGAACTCTGGGAGTCCTGCAGGAACGCTTTCTTTGCCATTCCAGATGACTTCATTAATCAGTGATTTGAGTCATTCAGAGATGTATGGATGCAGTCCTCCAAGCTCATGATGGAGTCAGACACAATATTCATTCTGTTTCCACTGCAGCATGACTTTATATTCTATACTGGACATTATTTCTGTTCAGTGACGAGACTTTTGTCTAAACAAAGTCAGACCTTACTGCCCTAATGAAATCATTAAAAATCAAGACATGATCATATTTTATTTTGGTCAAATAAGCGTAATCTAGAGGCCTTTGCCTTTCATATAAGCCACTTCTGATACCAAATGATCAACTAGAAGATATTATTTGTTGTTTCTAAAACTCGGATAGGCAACTTTTGTCTGGTAGTGTTTGTGTGTGTATATATATATGCATGTAGAGTTTGAATTATGAGCCCCCATTTATTTTTTTTCCAATTTCTGTTTAACGGAGAGCAGATTTTTTCCAACACATTTCTAAACATAATAGTTTTAATAACTCATTTATTTTATCTTTGCTAATTACAGTCTTGGATGTGTCAGTGATAAACAACACTACTTGTTTGCAGGCAATCATATTTTTTTATGTAGTGTTAGATTAAAAAACAACCACTACCACTCGGGTCTATAATGGACAAAAAAAAATGGGAATGAAGTGAGTATTTTTATTATACTTCATTATTATATAAAAAAGTCACCATCCAGCAAAAAAATTTTAAAAGTTTACATTTTGAAGCCTTGTCAGAAACAAATATTGCATCGTTTTATAGTTAAATGGCACTGTGGATAAAACTGCGCTTTAATGAGGACATTTTTTGTCCTGAAGATTCTGAAAGGAACATTTATATACCAAGTGTAAAATAGCTTTTATTAACAGAAATGAGGATGAATTAAAGCTGCAGTATGCAAGTTTGACACCCAGTAGTTGAACTAGGTATTGCATTTCAGGATCAAAACACGCAAGTGCCAGATTGCGGACCAACAGTAGAGAGTCTGACGCTCGAGCCTAAAGGCTGACTTTAGTCGTGTTCTATATAAAAGCAACAGCATGCAATAGAAGAAATATTCTCCACATTAAAAGGAGTTTCTGTTCTATCAAACACCTCAAATTAATATTAGAAATAGTATTTCTTACAGCTGAACAGCAGAAAACTGACAATGATCAGCTCAGGTATACCTCATATGCTCTATTCAGTGTTAAATGCTAATGATGCGAGTTTAAATGTCGTTTTACATGACATTTATTGCCATACTACTGAAAGCAGCAGCATCACCTCAGATCTTGACCTCTGACCTAAATGAACTGTCTGAAACAGACGTTCAGAACTGTGATTCAGTGCAAACCAACACATATCAGTGATTCAGCATCTACATTTAATAATGTTAAAAAGGTTAAAAATGTAATAATTCAATTATAAACCTTATTTCGTTGGAGTGCAGTGAGTGCACTATTCTGTGCTTCTGAATGACTGTATTTACATTTCTGTTGTGTTTCGTTTGGTGCAAACAGCCCAATTGCTTATCACTGCAAATCTCGTCACGTAGCGTGGTGTTAGGACACTGGTTACAATGTAACCTGCTCACCTAATGTTTATGTTCCTAATGTTTATATTATTAATCTGTAATAATAATTAAGAGGGGGGGTTAAAGTCCCTGGCATCTGACTGAGATCAAGACCTTTTATTACGTTAAAATGGAGGGAGTAGAAATCAGGGGCCGTGCGAGTCAGAAGGAAGTTGGGTCCTTCTGAAGTGTCGCTTAACTACAGTGTATGTACACACTGGTACATAGTATTTACTTGTGTAGTACTGGTGTAACTACACACATGTAACAACACACTGAATAGTATGTGCAAGTTCAAATGTGTAACAGGACATTAATAACACAATCTTTGGTAAACTACCCCTTTAATGTGAATTACTGATGTGATTCTACAATTTACCTTACAACAACATATGAACATGAGGCATTTGTATATTTTTATATACACATACTTTTTTGGCAGCAGTTTGCTGTTGTTAAACAGTTGCACAAAGGCTTAGGTTTTATATATTACACAGTAATTTGTGACCATTTTACACTTTATATTGAGTGGACAGTTTCTGAGGATTTACCCTGTAATTACCCTGAAGGTGAAACCTTCTAATGCAGCGTTAGTTCTGCCATTCTTATTCTAATACAGTGTTCAGAAGTAAATGGTATGCAAACAGGTGTGGAAGTGGGAAAACACCTGCAGGTACATATTGTTGTAACACAATGCACTTATGTAATTCTTGTTACAGATGTGTACTTTCTTAAGTGTTGTTACCAATGTCCTGTTACACATTTGAACTTGCACATACTATTTAGTGTGTTGTTACATGTGTGTAGTTACACAAGTATATACTACGTACCAATGTGTACATGCACTGTAGTTACATACTACTTACACCTCTAGTTACCATGTAAGTTCACAGGCATAAGCGACACTTAATATAAAGTGGGACCGGAAGTTGAAATTGGGGGACACGTAATTAGAGCTGTAAAGCTTAACTTTTGGATTTTAGGTGAAAAATCGAATCTGCTGGAGAAGTCTAATAGATTAATAGGTACTAAAAAAGTCCACAGAGAGAGAGGGGGGTGGGGGGATCACTAGAATGGGGAAGGCCCAGAGTAAAATAAGAAAATATGATACACTGATGTTTGGAATATGGAAAAACTATCTTTACACTGTACTTATCTGTTTTTATATTATTTGTTTCTATATTATTTATACTTGTCTCTTTTATTCTTGTTTATGTAAAGCACTTTGAATTGCCACCGTGTATGAAATGTGCTAAAGAAATAAACATGCCTTGCCTATTATTTGCTATTTAATTACCACCTCGTGTGGAACTCTGAATCTGCATCTCATTTCAGAGTCTGCTACTGTCCACCAGAGGTCACATTTCGGTCACAGGCGCATGCTTTGAAAGCCTTCCTGACTGAATGAATTAAATACGTTGTTTTTAATCAAGGCAACCCCGGCTGCTGAAATATAATTGGCTACACTGGCTGTGGGCGGGTTGAAAGAAGAACCAAAAACAAAGACAGCTGTTCGGGCACGTAACGCACATTATCAAAGCTTCAAATATCTGACTTCAGCATTGTTTGTCAGATTAATAAGAACGTTCACTTAGCATGTTTCTTAAATATCTGCAAACACATTACGGTATTTTTATGCTTTAGAAGAGTCAAGACTTGCATACAGCGCCTTTAATAAAACTCAGATAAAACACAAGCTTGAGCCAGAATGTATGCCGTTAGCATTGACACGGGTAAAATGAAAAATAAAAAGGTGAAATGCACAAAAAAAAGTCCAAATGACTGATGGATTCGGTTTAAATAAGAACGTTTGAGCTGATCACGAACATGTTTTATTACTAGCATTAAACATTTTGCACAGGATATTTACAAAGTTGCACTAAAAGCAGCACTGCTTTCCAATAGTAAGAGGTGACCTCTTGAACACCAGAGCACATCAGCCTGGTCTGTGATGCTGACATTTGTCTTCCTAAAAGTCCTTCTGAAACGCGTCCTCTGCCATGGCTATGATTTTCATGAGCAAGAGTGTTTCCAATGGTTTCAGTCCATGTATGAAGTATCCATGATCTCTGTCTCAGGGTGAAGCAGACGGCTGGCCAGACGCTCAATGTCGTCCAGACTGAGCTGTCTGAGAGAGCGCTCGTAATCCTGACCACAACACAAATCAACAAATTCACCTTGGCTCTGATTATTCATTATAAATCGCCTGAAGCCTGGCACACACTGCTATTTTTAATAATAATTTATTGAGCAATAAGTCTTATTTAATGTTTTATTAACCCTTGTGTGCTGTTGGAGATGTTTTCATCCACTCTTGGGTGATTTTGAGGCTTAATTTGTCCAAAAGTTTCTCTGTGTTTAAGTAAATGGAATGATTTTTGGTGAAAAATCTTATTCTGACATATATTTTAGGAAAATGCTTTGAAATTTTTCAAAAACTCAACAATACACTCAACAATACACAAATTTACTAGACTTTCGTTATGTTAGTGGCTGTTTTTGCCCCATTTACTTCCATTATAATGACACTGTATAAACATGCATTCTTGATTGTTGGTGGTGTTTCCTGTTGACAAGAGGTAACGTTTGTCATTTTTCCTGTTGATCATCAGTTGCAGTGTAAAAAAAAGGCTTTTATATGGAGTTATGTAGAGTATAGTTTGAGTGTATGTGAGAGAGAACTTTGCTGGCTTATCTTGAGATGTCTGAGAAAATCAATATAACCGGCTCAGCTCCCCGAACATTGGGGGTGTGAACCTATACAGGTCTCACTGTACGCTCACACCGAAAGCAGCGAGAGCGTCAAAGGTCGCTCTGGCCACCCTGGCGACAACGCTGTCTGCCTTCAGCTCCGGCGGCGAGCTGAATCAAATCAAAATTCGCTAAATTGATCTCGTAATTTGAGGCGTTACAGCATATCATTTGTTACATTCCCACATAAAACATGTAGTTGCACGCTTATTATCAAATTCACTTAACTACGGAAGATCTAGTTGCATGTGGTGTGTCTTTGCTCCACTGTGTCCATATGCCTGAAATATTCTGAAGTAGCAATACTGTTTTGTTTTGTCGTATGAAATTCCCGCTTTTTTATAGAAAATTTATATATATATATATATA
>CAIGQZ010000348.1:1504657-1520641 GCA_903798205.1 Danio tinwini | reverse complement strand
TGTGGAGAAAGTCTTATTTGTTTTATTTTGGCTAAAATAAAAGGTTTTTTTTTTATATATATATATATATATAACTATTAGCCTATTTCAATATTATTAGCCCCATTAAGCAATATTTTTTCTGTTGTCTGAACAAACCATTACAATTATTTGGCAAATTATACTAACTGGCAAAGTAATTAACCTTTTTAAACCTTTAAATGTCACTTTAAGCTAAATACTAGTATCTTGAAAAAATATAAAAAATATTATGTTATAAAATAAATCAGTTATTAGAAAGGAGTTATTAAAACTATTATGTTTATGGCTCGTTTCCACTGAGAGGTACAGTACGGTACGGGTCGATACGGGTCACCTTTATCAGGCTTGCGTTTCCACTACCAAGGATATCCTTTTGGTGGGTATCAGAACGTTTCCGACGACATTATGTTTACTCAAGAAAATGTCACAGTAACGCTGTACAGGTCGTTCACATGTCATATGAGAAGCACTTCTCACAACACAGATGCTTTATACACATAAGTACTTGTGTATAAATGTTCATTACTAACCTTTCTGTGAACATGATTTGATTAAAACTGCAGATCAATGATAGTGCGAAACTGCTGTAACATCTGCGATTATATAAAATAAATAAATGCAACATATATGAACACATACAGACCCTTACAGTTCCAATTACAGAAAACTACACACAGTAGTCCTTATATGGTCAGTGCAAACCTCTCATCTGTGTCTGTAATCTTCAGCAGCACGTGTAGCCTCTTGTTAGAAAGTAATTCCGTCATTCGGAGTTCATAATAGTCCAAAAGGTGATGATAATAGTTAAACATGGCAGTTTGTTCATGTTTTAGGTTGCAGAAGCATCATTTGCTGCTGTTTTGTCAGGCTTCTGCTCTTTTTTTGCTCTCTATCTGAATGGATCGGATATCAGAGCGATTCAATGATCACGCGCACGTTAAAAACGTGAACTTAAAAAGTTCATTATTTCAAATGTAGACGCGATCGCGAGCTCTCTGGACAAAGTGAAACCGCTCGCACTTTTAGACGAGCTCGTAAAACAACAACAGGACACAGAAGAATTTGTTCTTGGCTTTGTGGCTGTTAATCAAGACGACGACAAGGTTTGTATGAGCTCGGGTCAACCATGGCTCGTTATTATACGCATAAAGTATTACGATAATGTCTCGGCTGTGTATTTAAAAACATGGCGGTTCCATTGTTTTGATTCTGGCTAGCTCCAGTGAAAACGGCCATAAAAGCGTACCGAACCAAACCGTACTGTACCGTACCACTCAGTGGAAACGGGCCATTAGAAATGTGTTGAAAATACATCTCCTTTCTGTTAAACAAAAATCGAGGAAAATTTACAGGAGGGTTAATAATTCTTCAACTGTAAATGGTTGCAAGCAATAATTCCTTGCATTTATATAGCGCTTTTCTGGACACTCAAAGCGCGTTACACATTTTTTGTGGGGATTTCCTCATCCACCTCCACTGTTCAGCATCCACCTGGATGACGCGATAGCAGCCATATTGCGCCAGACCGCAAATCACACACCAGCTGATTGGTGGAGAGTAGACAGAGTGATGAAGCCAATTATGATATGGGGATGATTAGGAGGCCATGATGGACAGAGGCCAGTGATGCTGGGGTTAAACCCCTACTCTTTTTCGAAGGACATCCTGGGATTTTTAACAACCACAGAGAGTCGGGACCTCAGTTTAACGTCTCATTCAAAAGACAGCGCTCACTGAGCAGTATAGAGTTCCCATCAATATACTGGAGCATTAGGACCCACACAGACCACAGGTTGAGTGCCACCCGTTGGCCTCACTAACACCACTTCCAGCAGCCAGGGGCGCCTGCAGTATTTTATTCAAAAGTACGCACATATCCAGCACCACCCTGCCCGATCATCCCTTATTCCTAAAATAGTTTAAAACACCTTAAATGGTAGCGGTTTTATGCAAGGAGGCTGTGCAGCTGGATCAGAATTGTCCGATGAATGAGACACAGGCTGGGCCTGGAGTTCCCCCAGGCTCAGGTGCTAATGAGACTGCGGTCTTCACCCCGTGTGGAAAAGCAATATTTGTCTCATTAGTTTTAGGCCTTTTGGCAAATGTCTCAATTAAGTTTAGCTGTTTTAAAGAGAGTTTACTCATTTTGAAACTTGTTTTAAACAATCTGAATTGTAATTTTTAGTGTACGGAAAAACCACCAGCAAAACTAAAGCCGATAGATTTCTTTTCCCATCTTCCACCATGTAAGTACATACTCAGTTTAAAACACACAAAGCACATCTTTATTTATTCTCATTATTTCTTGCTTTGTCAATATATCATAGTGTACTGTTTAATAATCAATTTAAATTATTGTTAACTAAAAAATAAATTGATAATAAATAAGCGCCATTTATTCGCGCCTTCTCATGGTAGGTACGCACAATGCGTACTGCCGTACGGCTGCAAGCGCCACTGCCAGCAGCAACCTAGCTTTCTCATGGGGTCTCCCATCCAGGTACTGAACAGACTTGCAGAGAGCTAGTTGCCGTTTAAACAATTTATATGGGCTGAATTTAAACAAACAAATTAAGTTAAACATTGGTAAATGTGATTTGTTTAATTTCAGCCCATTTAAATTGTTTGCAACTAATTTGTGAGAATTCACGAGTTCAGTCGTACGAAAATCTTTGTATGATTTTTAAAAGGAGGCGTGACACCAAACCACACCCCTTAACCCATCAGTCATTGGTGGGTGAGCAAATCATACTAAAATGTACAAATGTAGACCCTGGACTTCATGTACCACAATGTTTTGCACCTCACACCTGAATCACATCAGCTGAACTCTGTTTACACAGCACCTTAAACCCCTTACCTTAAAACATGAAGGAAATCCAATGAATAATTTTTATTTCAGTGTAGTGCTCGATTGATCTCTATAGGATGTTTTACAGTATTTGTGCTTAAAAATGAGATTAGTCAGTACACTGAAAGTAATTTACATGTGTATTATTATGTGTAAAGTCTGTGAAAACATTGTTTCTGTATATGAAGCAAAGAAAAGACTTTTCACTTTTAAGTACATCTCTATCCTGTAAACGTAATTTAATAACACAGAAAAATTCCTATAATTTCAATAACAATTCATCAGTAAATGGGTGACACGGTGGCTCAGTGGTTAGCACTGTTGCCTCACAGCAAGAAGGTCACTGATTCGAGTCCCGGCTGGGTTGGCATTTCCCTGTGGAGTTTGCATGTTCTCCCAGTGTTGCCGTGGGTTTCCTCCAGGTGCTCCGGTTTCCACCACAGTCCAAAGACATGCGCTGTAGGTGAACTGATGAAACTAAATTGACTGTAGTGTATGTTTGTGAATGTGAGTGTGTATGTGTGTTCCCTAGTACTGGGTTGTGGCTTGAAGGGCATTCGCTGTATAAAACATATGCCGGAATAGTTGGCGGTTGGCGACCCCTGATAAATAAAGAGACTAACCTGAAGGAAAATGAATGAATTCACCAGTATATTTTGAATGTTAGCACATACCTTACAACTACACCTGATTCATTATTGTGACTTTATGCATTCAAATCGACACAAAGGTATAGTATGTATTAGTACTTCAATATAAAAGTAAAACTAAAGTGAAACCGATATTTCTGACTCCACTTGAAGTGCACAAGTCAGTCTTCACAAAATCAAATCTGACCTTATTTATTTTCTTTATGCTATGCGTGAATCATTCAACCTTAAACTAATTTTAAATACACATGAATACAAATTTACATCTGTCTTCAATCTGGAATGCAATGCTCACTTTTCACAATTCGTTCAGCTGTGCATAGATAACATTGTGCATTGGGTCAGTGAGTGTAGGCGGTCTTTTGTGCCTGTTAAAATGCAGTTGAGCCACACTACAAAATCAAGCAGATGAACATGCTATTCAAAGCGTTCGAGAAAAGAACAAACTCAAAACTATGCGTGGACTGAGATCTGCTTACAGTGGGGGCCGTTTGAGTTTAGTGAACTCATTGTCATGTTCAAGAAACAAAAGATGATTTGCGCGTTTATGCATGGTGTGTTTTCCTGCTGAAAGTAGCATCACAAGAAGTCATACAGTCTGTGGTCATACATTGAACACAGTGAGCAACAATACACTACCTGACAAAAGTCTATCCAAGTTTTAGGAACAACAAATAATAACTTGACTTCTAGTTGATCATTTGGTATCAGAAGTGGCTTATATGAAAGGCAAAGGCCTCTAGATTACGCTTATTTGACCAAAATAAAGTATGATTATGCCTTGATTTTAATTATTTTATTAGTACAGTAAGGTCTGACTTTGTTTAGACAAAAGTCTTGTCATTAACAGAAATAATGTCCAGTATAGAATATAAAGTCATGCTGCAGTGGAAACAGAATGAATATTGTGTCTGACTCCATCATGAGCTTGGAGGACTGCATTCATACATCTCTGAATGACTCAAATCACTGATTAATAAAGTCATCTGGAATGGCAAAGAAAGCGTTCATGCAGGACTCCCAGACTTCATCAAGATTCATCTTTAATGCCTTTAATGAGACATGCTCAATAATGTTCATGTCTGGTGAATGGGCTGGCTGATCCTGGAGCACCTTGACCTTCTTTGCTTTCAGAATTTTTGATGTGGAGGCTGAAGTAAGAGAAGCAGCGCTATCCTGCTGAAGAATTTGCCCTCTCCTGTGGTTTGAAATGTAATGGGCAGCACAAATGTCTTGATACCTCAGGCTGTTGATGTCGCCATACACTCTGAAGATCTCTCGCTCCCCCATGCTGAATGAAAACCCCAAACCATGACTTTTTCTTCAGCAAACTTGACAGATTTCTGTGAGAATCTTGGCTCTATGAGAGTTCCAATAAGTCTTCTGCAGTATTTGTGATGATTGGGATGCAGCTCAACAGATGATTCATCAGAACCTTTTGCCACTTTTCCAAATGATCAACTAGAAGTCAAGTTATTATTTGTTGCTCTTACAACTGGGGTCAATGACAAGACTTTTGTCAGGTAGCGTATATGACAGGTTTAAAAGTGACAGGTAAGTGTATGTTAAAATAATACACTGAATAACTTTCTTTAGTTTGTGTAAATGAACATATAATAAGATGATATCACTTGTAATGTCAAATCAATTAATCAATTAATGACCTATTGATAAATAAGTGTGGTTCAAATGACAGAGGTATGGCCATGTTGGTTTCAAAAACAATCATGAATATCTTTACTAATATGATTTGTGATATGCTTTTAACTTTAAATAATAATATTTTTTAAAAGTGGTTAATTTAGTATTGATTCTCAAAAGTCATTTTTTGGGGGTTCCCTTTTCTGACAACTTATTATTTGCATGTGAAATAAAGAGGTGTGTTTTTGTTTACCAGAAAATAAAAGATTAATATACAGGTGTAACAAAATACGGTTCCAAATGCAACAGAAGACCATGGCTGTTTCTCAATACGCGTTCTTCAGCTATCTTGCGTCCTCGTGTTCTTATGTAACATCATCATCAACCTCCAAAAGTTCAGTTCCAGTACTCAAGACCTCAAGACTGGAGGACACGTGAAAGTTCCCGTATGTGTTCTTAATATCGAGGATGCGTCGATGCAGACTTGAGCACAAAACTCGCTTGAGAATTCCCAGAAGTCATTGCAGCTGAATAAAGCAGGTGGGAAGCACAGCATTTTATATAGATTTATTATTAAGGTTTGGAGATATAACTTAAATGAGTTTTAAAAAAAATGAGACGGTGAAAGTAAACATTATCATGAAAATCTTAATAAAGGCATAAACACATTAAGGGTGTTTATTTGCTGAAATTAGTATTAAATTTTGTTTTATTTGTATTGTGCAACGTATATTTGATATGCATAGTAAATGCATAGTATATATTGTGAGAAGAGAAAAACATTGTATGTATTGTTTTATAAAGGCTGTAATGTTTAACTAATTTCCCATTTAAAATGCGTGAAGGTCATGTGACCATCAGGAAGAACACAGCATCTCATTTCTCAGAGGATGCATTCTGTTCTTGTGGTCTCCCGAGTGACCTGGCAAGAACACTCTCCACATGAACACGAGTTCGTTCTCATCGTTCATGGAATTGAGAAACAGCCCATAAATTTGTGTGAAAGTGGTGCTTATATGCGAGTCAGTAATGTCCTGTGGCTCTGAATGTAATCAAAGTCCAGATCATGAGTTTCAGGTGTGTGTGTAAAATGCGATCAAGGGATTGTGGGAGGTGTAGTCTAGGGGAATGACAGGAGTGCAGAATGAATAGCTGAAGTGCCCTCCGGTGAGTCTTGTGGGTACTTAAGTTGACAACAACAGGTCTGTGGCTTTTAAATAATTTTCATTAATTCACCAGTTCAAATAATTTTATATTAAATGTTTGCAATCGAATAAAGAATTGAAACAAGAACTTGCAGTTCAAATCAAATTGGGACGTCTTAATCAATATCCAGCCCTAGTGACTCCTCTTTGAGGCTGTACTCACACTATATACAGTTGCCTTGAACCGGGCCAAAGCACACTTGTCCCCCCTCCCGTCTCCCCTGAAGGCCCACACTCACATTACATTCGGGCCTGGGCACGCTTACATCATCGATGATGCGCTGTTCAGTAAGCGCTTTCGCTTAACACAGTGGAGATTTCTTTAGTTATATCGTTTAAGTGGTTAGATATGCGGCGACACACAGTCTAATATTTCGCCGCTTTTGACGCTCATAAGCAATCATAAAGTCCTCGTGCTGCAGGAATTAGGAAGTTTGCTGAAGGCGCAGCTGTCGTGCAGTGAGGGATTTGCATCTTTAATAATCTACGACAGTTTGCGTTCATTGAACAGTACGACTGATTAATTAATCCATATGAAACAGTCCCTTAAAAGTCACGTCTCGCTTTCAGTTTCGGGCTTAGGCACACTTGCACTCACATTGTAAGTGTACCGCGCATGAGCCCAAGTGAACCGTGCTCAGGCCCACCTCTTCCAATCGGGCCAGGGCCGCCCAAGTGAACCGTGCCTGAGCCCAATTCAGAGCACTCACACTTCTCAAACGATCCGGGAATCGGGCCTGGGCACGGTTCGGATAGCATAGTGTGAGTAAGCCCTGAGAGTCAAACACTTGACACTGAATTTTTAATAATCACTTCTATTTAAAGATTATGTTAACTGAGTTCTAAATCAGAGTGCAAACTTTACAAAACCACAACCCACTAATTTTCAATTGACACAAAGTCAAGGATGAAAGAAGAATGCTTTCATACAAACACAGTCGTGCATAAAAAAACAAATCTGCCTTTTTTATATGCATCACACATCAGCGAACTGCCCAGAGTTCATAGGTAGCAACCCAATGTTTTTAATCTTATAAAGAAAAACATCTCATTACTCCTCTTTACTGTCAATTAATTTGCATTTAGGTCAACAGCATGCTTCTTCCCTGAGAGCGAGACGGAAAGCTCTGGTAACAGAACCAGTTACAGTGGAGCCAAAACTAGTCCTACAAAACCAGCCAATCAGCCACAGCAAGAGTCAAGAGTAAGAACTCTTCAGAATTTATCTATTTTTTTGTCACCTGGCTTCTGCATTTCCCCAGTCTAACTCTTTATCCCTGTCTGTTTCAGGTCACAGAGGCTGATAGAATCAGCTTTAGCAGAAAATGAGTGCATGAAATATCTGGACCGGGATCAGCTGCAGTGTTTGGTAGATTCTGCCTATCCCACCATGCTCAAACAGGGTGTGTGTCTTTTCCAGGAAGGGGAACATGGAGCCCAGGCGTACATAGTCGAAGGTGAGGGTGTGAATTACATAATGATGATCAGGGGGGGATGGCGGTCAACATTTTTGTTAGTGTTAGTTTGTGTAATACATGCTTCAGGGAATCAAATTTATGTATTTATTTAAATTACATCTAATTTATTAATAAAACAGTGAGGGAGCGAATTATACATTGATGATCGTGGAGGGGCGGGGGAGCCAACTCTTTTGGTAATGTTAGTTTGTGTAATACCAAAGTCCCTTTAAGGCAAGTCATTTCACTTGGCGGTCATCTTTAAAACGCCTCTCAGTCAGTATACTCGGGCATTCTGTCTGAATGGGGAAACATCAAATTGCCAAGCTTACTATTACATTACATATTTGAAATCACCAATAAACAACAACTGTCTCATAAACTTCGTTTATAAACATCTGAATCAAACAAAATAAAAATTTTCAGGTTGCCCGAGCTAATGCGCATGCGCGCTCAAAATGAACGAGATCACGACACAACCCTCATTTATGGTCATTCTACATATGATAATCTCCTGAAAATGCTTCGTCATCGCACTGGTCTTCAGAAGTAATTCACAACTTGGTCTTGATGGTGAATCTCCTCCAGAAATGACAGCGACTCTTTGTTTACAAGTTTGTGTGGGCTTGAGTAGTTGCTGTCATGTGATGTGCGTTTGACAGGACGGACTGTACCTTGTGTTTGTTTCTTACAGATTACAAAACCAAAAAACTTTTGTTTTCAAGTTCACTTGGTTAATTTAAAAGCCCAGATTTCAAGCTTTATAAGGATATAGTCTTGTGTCTGTGAAGCAAGTATTCGCTGAGATTCCAGTGCATTTGTTGAGTCACCAAAGTGTCTTAAAAAGTACACGTTTGGCCCAAACTTCTCCCCTGGAGAAACGTCATTATATAACGATCGCTGATTGGCTCCTGTATTAGTAGGCGGGGCTTCATTCGCCATATTGACCCTTACACTTTTCCCCATTCAAAACTATACGAGTGACACGTCTTGTGTATTCTATAGTCTCTGGCAAAATATGCTTCAGTGAATCAAGTTTATGTATTTATTTAAATTCCATCTTATTATTTAAAATTACTCATGTAACCCCTGGTTCATTCAAAAGAGAATAAAGAAAATTGACTTTCATATAAATTACCTTTATTCGTTACACAAAAGGAATATCTATAAATTAACATATAGAAAAAACACTTTTGTAGCAGGTGGGCACAATAATCACAAGGCTTTCATATCAGGTGCAGACGTGCAATACTCTCAAGGCAATTCGGGTCATACCCCTCTCTTAGATAATGTGCAAATATGCAATACATAAATACTACACATTCCTCATAAAGTGACTCAAAACAGTGACATAAGCCAACTCCTAAAACACAGCCAGAAAAGACACCCTTATTACACTACCATCAATTTCTAAGCATAAAACATTTAAAACACAACATTCATCACAAACCTTTTAAACAAACCCTCACAATATACGTACACAATACTATACAAATAAACAGCACGTAACAAACATGAACCTCAACCATTGATCACATACCTGGACACAGCTACGATAACTGCTATTCATCATTTAGCACCTTCAGGTATCCCCGACTGCACATCCTATTTTAATACACATGATTACATACATCACCCCACTTAAAACATCATATAACATGATTGTTCAAACGTACTTTACCTAAAAGAACAATGACGCAGCCCAACCTTCATTAATTTGTCTGCATTATCTGCTCTGTGTTGTCTGCTTGGCGTGCACGCCTTACTTCCTCCTCACAGCTGCCGCTCCATTCATAAAGACAGAGTGTGACCGGAAATTACTGTGTTTCACCTATCCTACACAATTACCAAAATTAATACAAAGTTTACAGCCATTACTCTTATTTAGGTTTTTATTTTTTTAAGGGATATTTCATCCTGATCTCATGAGGAAGCATAACTTTTACGTATTGTCAGTTTAGTGGCTAATTCGACTACGAATTCATGAGTTCAGTTGTACGAAAATCTTCATATGATTTTTAAAATGAGGTGTGACATTAAACCCCACCACAACTGTCATTGGGGGATGAGCAAATTGCACTTAAATGTACAAATGTAGACCTCGGACTACATCTACCACAATGTTTTGTACCTCACACCTGAATCACATCAACTGTTTTCTGATTACACTGCACCTGCAGCCACTCTTTACACATATAAAAACATCTCAGTCAGACTCTCAGTCAGCACCCTAGCTCCAGAGATGTAGGTTGTAAGCACAAATTTGGGAATGACAAATTGTCGTGTTATGACAGGGTGTGCTGACAATAGAGGAAGATCCAAATGCAGCTTTATTATGAAATGGGATGGTCGTACAGGCAGGGTAAACAGGCCTAAAAAAAGCATAATCCAGATAACAGACGATGGTCAGGGCAGGCAGAAAACGGTCGAAAACAGGGTAAACAATCCAGGGATCAAAGCAAAAAATGCACATAAACCGTAATAAGACTCAGCAACGTGTGTGGGTGCGAGAGAGGTGAGTATAAGGTCCAGGAAATCAGTCCATGATGAGATACCAGCTGTTTGTGTAATCAGAGGGAATAAGGAACTGGTGTGCGTGAGGTACATGATGTTATTTGTAGTCCGGTTATAGTTCTCCAGTGATCTGCAAGCATTAGATCGCTGGTGATCGTGATAGTGAGATAACTTTGGATATTTAGTATACTCTGACCTACAGTAGCCTCTTATCTATTTCAAACATTGCATCTAATTTGACTTTACTGCAGATATAAAAATCTATATTACAAGAAAAGTATCTTGTGAACGTGTCTGTTGGTGCTCTAGATCTGCCGGTTTCAGACTGTTGAATGATTTTTTTTCTCATAGGCTGATTAACGCGATTCACAATAGTATGAACTGTTTTGGGGCAGTCAAATTTTTTATTATTTATTAATTTTCCTTCAGCTTAGTCTCTGATTTATCAGAGGTCGCCACAGCGGAATGAACCGCCAACTATTCTGACATATGTTTTACGCAGCAGATGTCCCTTCCAGCCGCAACCCAGTACTTGGAAACACCCATACACTCTCAGAATCACACACACACTCATACACAACGCCCAATTTTTGTCTTTGGACTGTGGGGGAAACCAGAGCACCTGGAGGAAACCCACGACAACATGTGGAGAACATGCAAACTCCATACGGAAATACCAACTGGCCCAGCTGGGACTCGAACCAATGACTTTTTTGTTTGTTTGAAAACAAAGATAAGATAAAGATCATAGAAAATGATTTCTAAGATAAAGATCATAGAAAATTATTTTAAACTATCATAGGGCTGACCCCCCATACATTTTGTTTTGATGTCCCTCAGAGGGAAACAAGTGTTATTTAGGGGGGGGGGCAGTCCAACCCTAAACCCCCAACAATTCTTGCAACCTGAGAAAGAGGGTCATGAAAACACACGTTTTCTTTGGACTCATGGTGCATGCTGATTTAGTGTGTTTGAACATTCACAGGTCCCAGTGCTTACATGGTGTTCTTATAACCCAGTGCTCAAAAGTCACTCTTTATTAGTCGAGATCCAGTCGTGCCTCCAGGCATATTGTGAATAATTTATTCCTGTGGCTCTTTAATACTCTCTGGTTTGCAGTGAGATGTGTTTATGGTACACAATGTTTTTCAATTTGGTTGTAAGTTTACTTCATGCTCAATCCTGTTCTGTATACTACAAAAAATGCGTATACTTCAATTCTTATAACGAGAAGAATATTCTAGACAAGTTAAAAATATTGTTTTGTTTTCAGAAATACAACACAGGCTTATTCTGAAAACGTAGCCCTCTATACATTTCAGAAGATGCCAAATTAGGTAGCTAGAAGTGCCAATGGTTGCATTTCGTCTTTAAAACGAACGCTACGGGGCGGTATGACGCTGTCCTCTTTGCGCTACCAGCTGACTGCTTACCTCCGTACGGACGGCTTTCCCGCTGTTACCAGTTTGGCAGTAACTTGCCGTATTCATCGGTGGACTTGAGATGCAGAGAGGACTTGACCATGACGACAGGGTTCGAGTCTGGCAAAGAATGGTTCCAGAAAGCGGGTAAGACAAAAAACAGAACCCAAAAAATTAAATAAACAAGTAAATCTGAAAAACAAATCTGAAAACGTGGTAAAAATCAGACGAGGGCTTTTCTTTTTCTGCA
The DNA here is from genome assembly GCA_903798205.1 of Danio tinwini. NCBI lineage: Eukaryota > Metazoa > Chordata > Actinopteri > Cypriniformes > Danionidae > Danio > Danio tinwini. The sequence continues at coordinate 1,508,631 of CAIGQZ010000348.1, read as the reverse complement.
TTGCTCTTGAAAACTTTCGTTTGGGTTTAGGAAAGTGGGTGGGAGGGTCAATCAGTCAGTCAGTCAGACGACAGCGGCCTCTGGTGGATTTATGCGAGAACAGCAGGTGCGAATGGCACTTGTGAGAGAAATTTGAGATCTCAAAAAGCGTACACAGCGGCCTCTAGTGGATTCACGAAAACAAAAAGTGCTAAAAAATATACCTCCTGGTACATATTAGCCGCTCTCCAGAAATGTATACAGCAGTGCATTTTTAGAATGAGCCTGGGTTGCAGAAATACTAAGTCAAAATCTGCCAGTGGGTGAAGTAAAATAATCTTGCTTTTGATTTGAAATAATCACTGTAGGCAAACTGACTCCCCTTTCATTATGTTCGGGGCTGTTTTTGCCCCATTTACTTCCATTATAACCACATTTCTTGATGGCATGACACCATATAATCGTGCATTCTTGATTGATAGGGGTTTTTCCTGTTGGAAAGAGGTAAAATTGGCCATTTCCACTGTTGAACATCAGTTAAAGTACAAAAATAGCTCAGCCAACGAGGGATAATTTTTTTTTATCTGATGCTGCAATGCATCAAAACCAATATTGTAACTAATCTTTCACAGGTCCAATACTGTCACACAAAGTAAAAACATATCCAATGCACAATTACCTCTTAATATTATAAGTCATTTAGTGTGTGTTTTTCCCCCAAGTCAGTGACCTTATGAACTTGCCAATTAAAGAATCAAAATACTGAATAAAAAAAATAAAGTAACATTTGCTAAACATTTTATACTAACATAATAACATTTATTAATTTTGGGAACATTAATAGTGTTGATCAGGACTGACTGAGGCAGATTAACCTACAACCTTATCCACAGCGGATGCCCTTCCAGCTGTAACCCAGTACTGGGAAACATCCATACACTCCCATTCACACTCATACACTACGGCCAGTTTAGTTTCTCCAATTGCCCTATAGCGCATGTGTTTGGACCGTGGGGGAAACCGGAGCACCCTGAGGAAACCCACGCCAACACAGGGATAACATGTAAACTCCACACAGAAATGCCAACTGATCCAGTCGGGACTCGAACCAGCGACCTTCTTGCTGTGAGGCGACAGTGCTAATAACTAAGCCACTGTGTTGCTTCGGGAGTGTACTTATTTATGCTTTATATATATATATGAGTCATAAAAAAACTACTAGCCAAAAAGAAAAAAGTGATGTTGTTGTTTTAAAGCACCTTGACTAAAATCACAAGTGGACTGTAGACAGTTGTTCAATCTGTTCCTCTCTCAATCTGAGACACATTAATTAGTATGCACCTCCCATAGTGTTTGCAGGACCAGGCAGGTAAAAAAAAGAAAGAAGTGCGAGACTGACCTGCTTCTGGGAAGACAGAGCGAGAGAAAAAGATTCCCGCTGGTTATGCGAGGTGAAATGAGTTTTCAAGCGTCGGTACGTGTCTAAACACCCAATTTAGCTGGAGAATAGGTGAGGGATCTATCATCGGCCATTAAAACAATTATCAATACCTGTGTGTGAGCTGTATGGAGCCTGCTTTTGTAAGAAGGAGGGGCAGTTTTTGTGATTGTTTTGGTGCTCTGAGCATCTCCATGTCTAATCTGTGACGGGTCAGATCATCTGTCTGTGTGACAGTCACACTGCCACTCAACGCCTGTCACTCCCTGCAACCTTGAGGACTGCAGATGACAAGTGCGTGTGCATATGTGTGTGTGTGTGTTGACAGAGGGAAAGCTGGAGGTATCCAGAGCTGGCCAGAGGCTTCACATCATTGAGTCGGGGATGATGTTTGAGGAGCTGGGTCTCATTCATAACCACACCTGCTCCACTACTGTCACAGGTACTGCGTTCATTTATACAAACACACACACACACACACACACACACACACATATGTTGGTTTTGGTAGTTTATAAGGACTCTCAATAGCTGTAATGTATTTTATACTGTGAATATAACACTTATTATATGACCTTGGCCTACCCTTAAACCTAAACTTATTTCTAACAGGAAACCTGTGGCAACATTTGAATGTGAAAGGACCCTGTTAAGTATAATTTTTAAGTTTTGAATTACAAGGGCACAAGGCACATCTTCATAAATCACTTTGCCATTGTAACAGGTTATACCCATGTCATTATACATATTTACATATACACACACACTTGTATACATGGTTTAAAGAGACACTCGATTGGCATAATGTATTTGATATTGTAAGTAAACATTTATTATATGGCCTTGGCCTACCCATAGACTCAACACCTTAGAGAAAACCCTGGCAAATACTGCTTTAGGTATGATTTTTAACAGTTGTCCTCATAAACCACCATGACAATGTAATACCTAGGTCAAACCAGTACACACACAAACTCATATATATGGTTTACAGGGACACTACATATGTTTTATGTTGTGATGCTTATTAATTTGCCTTGCACAATAACCCAAAACCCAATCCTCACAGAAAACATGTGGCAAATTTCAAATGTGAAAAGACCCCGTTAGGCATGATTTTAACAGTTTTGAATTATAAGGACACGAGGCATGCCCTCATAAACCACTTTGCCATTGTAATAGGTCATACCCATATCATTATGCAAATTGTGCTTCATAAACCACCAAAACCAGTACACACACACACTTGCATACAAGGTTTACAGAGACACTCCATAGGCATAATGTATTTTATATTGTAAAAAAAAATACTTATTATATGGCCATGCCCCACTCCAACCCCTAACCCCAACCTTCACAGGAAACCTGTGGCTAATTTTGAATGTGAAAAGACCCCGTTTGGTATGATTTTTAACAGTTTTGTATTACATGGACACAAGGCATGCCCTCATAAATTACTGTGCCATTGTAATAAGTCATACCCATGTCAATATACAAATTTGTGACTTCATAAACAACCAAAACCAGTACACACACAAACTCATATACATGGTTTACAGAGACACTACATAGGTGTATTGTATTTTATATTGTAAAAAACTTATTATATGGCCTTGGCCTACCCTACCCCTAAATCCAACCCTCACAGGAAACCTGTGGCAAATTTTGAATGCAAAAAGACCCCATTAGGTATGATTTTAAACAGTTTTAAATTACAGGGACAAAAGGCATGCCCTCATAAATTACTGTGCCATTGTAATAAGTCATTCCCATGTCATTATACAAATTTGTGACCTCATAAACCACTAAAACCAGTACACATACACACACTTGCATATACAGTACGGTTTACAGAGACACTCCATGGGCATAATGTATTTTATATTCTAAACAAAAAATATTTATTATATGGCTTTGGCCTACCTCTACACCTAAACCCAATCATCACAGGAAACCTCTGGCAAATTTTGAATGTGAAAAGACACCGTTAGGTATCATTTTGAACAGTTTTGAATTATGAGGACACATGACATGTCCTCATAAACCACCTTGAAATTGTAATACACAGGTCATGACCATGTCCTCATAATCCACCAAAACCAGTACCCACAAACACACACTTGTATACATGGTTTACAAAGACAGTTCATAGACGTAATGTGTTTTTATTGTTGAAAACTCTTATAATTTGGCTATAGCCTACCCCTAACCCTAAATCCAACCCTCACAGGAAAACTGTGGCACAGTTTGAATATGAAAAGACCCGTGAAGTATGATTTTAAACCATTATGAATTAAGAGGACAAAAGGTATACAGTATTTGTATTCTGTTGGAATGTACTCATCTCACACCAAAGATGTTCAAAAACGAGTGTAGTAGTACATATGTAGTTTAGTTACTTGGGATGCTGCAAGCGTGTCTGAGTAATCAAAGTATCCCTACCTTCACCGTCTGAAGCTTTACTGAAGATCAGTGGAAAATCACATCAAAGGAGTCACAAAAAATCCACATATACAAGCTCAGCCTACAACATGCCAGAGTGTGAAAGACACAGCAT
>CAIGQZ010000348.1:1472578-1490078 GCA_903798205.1 Danio tinwini | reverse complement strand
TGTTCTCCCTGTGTTGGCGTGGGTTTCCTCCAGGTGTTTCGGTTTCCCCCACAGTCCAAACACATTTGGATGAACAAAATTATTGGCCATATTGAATGAGTGTGTTTGGGTGTTGCCCAGTACTGGGTTGCGGCTGGAAGGGTATCCGCTGTGTAAAACATATGCTGGAATAGTTGTCAGTTCATTCCACTGTGGCGACCCCTGATATATATGGAACTAAGCCAAAGGAAAATGAATGAATGAATGTTTTAATTGACTTTATTTATGCTTTTGAATTGCATTATGTGGCCTTAATCTTTCTTCCAACAATTTTTAACCTTGAAAAAGTTTTAAAAAGAGACTTTTATGAGCATTTTAAATAGTTTAAAGTGATATATTGTCTGTGTTGGTGTTGTATATTACAGGGGTTCCCAAACTTTTTAGCCTCGTCCTCCAAAATAGCAATGCCAGTGACTCGTGACCCTCACATTTCTTGGAGGCGGTTTTAAATATACAAACATTGCGCACACAACAATAGGCCTATATAAACACGAGCTTATTGACAACACAAAAACGCGCAACAGTTTAACAATCATATAGTTTTATAGTCATTTATTAATTTGTTTAATTTAATATTAACCTCAACTGAAGAGACTTGTGGGCACAATGTTTTCAGCACAAGTCTATTCTTGGTTTAAGTTTGGAGACCGCCCATAGACTGTAAAAGATATGGACGTAGTATCCGTGACGTCACCCATAGGTTTATGAAGAACCTAAAAGAAGCTACCAGTAGGTGTGGCTGACCGTCCCCATTTTGTTACTGTGTCATCACACCAACCGGGGCATACCATACAAGGGCAAAGAGGCGGAGCTACAGACGCATGAGAAACACTTAATACTTTATTACCTGCGACTCGTTTGTGTTCTGACCACATGTGCCTGGTTGTATAATATATCAATAAAGTGTTTAGTCTTTTAAAAACACAGTTTCATAAGCAACGTTATAAGCTCAATGCTTAGTGGCTCAATGTATCACACATTGAGCCACTATAAGCATCGTTCTTATGACGTTTTTCATCAGGAGGAAAGTGCAAATTACTTCCAAACACTTCGGATATAGTCTGTGTTAGTAAATGCAGGGCTATTGATGAAATCCAGGCAGAACACTGTATGACAACGCTTCAGACGACTGTTCTAGAGCCTACAGCTAATCAATCTGTCAGATTCTGGAGTGCATTACAGCTCTGAAGAACATTATAAATAATAAATAATCTTAAATAAAACAAATACATTTATATAGATGGTATAAGTACATACCTGCCAACACTCCCGTTTTTCCCGGGAGTCTCCCGTATTTCAGACCCGTCTCCCGTATTGTTCTGTCTCCCGGAAAACTCCCGGACTCCCCCCCTCAGCATTTTGGTACAGTCCGGCTGAAACCTGGTGCTTGTAAGCGTGCTCTTCCGGTCGCGCGCAACCGCTCCATCTCCCCAAACCTCTCACCCTTCCCCGCTCTTTAGTTAGCGCACCCCCCTCACTCCTGGTCTCCCGGAATTTATGAACCAAATGTTGGCAGGTATGTATAAGTATATAATTTCACTCACCTGGGAAACGGAGGCCATGTTAATGGTTTGTGAGCACTATTAAGTCCACACAGCATGCCATATCATCTGATAATTGTAAGAAATAATTCCAAAAGGCAACTGACTGTGTAAAGCCACATAAAACAACACAAAAATACGATGAATATGCCAAGATCAGCGGCTAATCAGCTGAGGTGACTTGAAGGTGACCAGCGAGAGCTAGCTGTCACTCAAGTGGCCACGCCCTTAATTATGCAAAAATAAAATAACCTAATATAAAGGAAATGGATGAGTTATTAAAAAATTCACCCCCCTCACAGTTGTCACGAAGGGTATTATTAGCTATATGAACCAAATTCGTTCTTTGTACCAGGCTGTAAACACCATTTTTTTCTGCTGTAAAGTTGGCCATTTTAACAGTGGGCTCAATAGAAATTTGCTCTATTATGGAGCCAGGACTAGTGGAATTTCGATGAATTGCAGTTTCAGTTACTTCCGTATGGGCTTCACGAGGGAGAGCGGGAGGTTGCCGTTTGAGACAGCCACTTAGAGATCATCCTCAATGTTCAGTTGTGGCCTGTATATATTTTTTTATGTATTTGATTGCCATAAGAGTGTCAAAGTTTAACCTGGTGCTATAAAATCAATCTGCTGCATCTGACACTAATCTAACGTCAACACACCAATACTATGGAAAAAATAATCATTGAAAGGCTGTTAGCTTTTTATTAGCATGTTGTTTTTTTATGTAACTATTACTGTAGCTACTATTTTTTATCTTCTGTGGGTTATGGATAAAATATGGTAAGACTAAAATTGAATAAAATTCATTTGGGGCGTCACGGTGGCGCCGAGATTAGCACGATCGCCTCACAGCAAGAAGGTCGCTGGGTCAGTTGGCATTTCTGTGTGGAGTTTGCATGTTCTCCCCGTGTTAGTGTGGGTTTCCTCCGGGTGCTTCGGTTTCCCACACAGTCCAAACACATGAGGTATAGGTGAACTGAATAAGCTAAATTGCCCGTAGTGGTGTTTCCCAGTGTTGGGTTGTGGCTCTAAGGGCATCCGCTGTGTAAAACATATGCTGGATGAGTTGGTGGTTCATTCTGCTGTGGTGACCCCTGATTAATAAAAGGACTACACCAAAAAGAATATGAATGAATGAAAATTCATTTGACTTTTGAAAACCACCAAGGGACCCCTTGTCTGACCCCCTGACTGTAATATACCACTGGTATATTACGCTACAAAAACCTTGTAATAAGCCTCCAATACATTTTCTGTTATTCATTCATTCATTTTCGGCTTAGTCCCTTTACTAATCTGGGGTCGCCACAGAGGAATGAACTGCCAACTCATCCAGCATATTTTTTAGGCAGTGGATGCCCTTCTAGCTGCAAACCATCACTAGGAAACATCCACACACACGCATTCACACTCATACACTACGGACAATTTAGCCTTCCCAATTCACCTGTACCACATGTCTTTGGACTTGTGAGGGAAACCGGAGCTCCTGGAGGAAAACATGCAAATCTACACAGAAACGCCAACTGACCCAGCCGAGGCTCGAACCAGCAACCTTCTTGCTGTGAGGCGAACATGCTACCCACTGCGTCACCGTGCAGCCCGTTTTCTGTTATTTTATAAACATATTTTTCTCTATATACAGTATGATTTCTTAAACATTATATTATTTCATACTACTAAAATGTCACCTTGTTAACCTGTAGAGTTTTCAACATCAAGAGTCGACAGAGCAGAGATCAAGCTCCCACGATGCAATTCACCACCATAAATAAAAGGAAAACACAAAATACGGAAACTGTTCATTAACAGATATTTCTTTACATATAAAAACAAATGAAACATTACTGTTGTGATGCTTAATAAATGTAAGATTGATCTCTTTTTTTAATAAACAGGGCAGAGGAAGATGGGATTGCCTTTGGTGAGTTGTCTCTTAGCGGTTTTCAGGTGCTGTGTAATCTGGGTGAAGGACAGTATGGACACACTCTGCTCGTGAGTTTAATGTGTATCATAAACTAAAGTGTATCATGAGCAATGGTTTTGCTTTTAAGGTGCTGACGCATGTTTCATTTAAAATACGTGCCCAGGGGCTCTATATTAACAATCTAAGCGCAAAGTTGGGCGTCACGGTAGCGAAGTGGGTAGCACAATCGCCACACAGCAAGAAGGTCACTGGTTCGAGCCTCAGCTGGGTCAGTTGGCATTTCTGTGTGGAGTTTGCATGTTCTCCCTGTGTTGGCGTGGGTTTCCTCCGGATGCTCCGGTTTCCCCCACAAGTCCAAAGACATGTGGTATAGGTAAATTGGGTAAGCTAAATTATCCGTAATAAATGAGTGTGTATGAATGTTTCCCAGTGATTGGTTGCGGCTGGAAGGGCATCCGCTGTGTAAAACATATGCTGGATAAGTTGGCGGTTCATTCCACTGTGGCGACCCCAGGTTAATAAAGGGACTACGCCGAAAAGAAAATGAATGAATGAAGCGCAAAGTCTAAAGTGCATGGTGCAAAAGCATTAAGGGCATATTCAAATCCACTTTAGCTATTTTAAGAATAGAAAAATACGGTTTGCGCCGCAGCGCATGGTCTAACAAGGTTGTGCTTATTCTATTAATGAGTTATGGGTGGCCCACACGGAATCTGCACGCGCAGAATTCCACAGATTTTTTGCAGATTTTTAGCCCATCATTAATTCTGTTTATTTACTTACAGTTAACCATTTACAGTGAATCTAATTGGATTTGCATTTTAAACATTACATAAAAGTTTAATTCATTCATTCATTTTCTTTTCAGCTTAGTCCCTTTATTAATCTGGGGTTGCCACAGCGGAATGAACCGCCAACTTATCCAGCATTTATTTTACGCAGCGGATGCCCTTCCAACCCATCTCTGCACACTCATTCACACACATACACTACGGACAATTTGGCCTACCCAATTAACCTGTACCGCATGTCTTTGGACTGTGGGGGAAACCGGAGCACCCGGAGGAAACCCACGCCAACATGGGGAGAACATGCAAACTCAACACAGAAACGCCAACTGACCCAGCCAAGGCTCGAACTAGCAACCTTCTTGCTGTGAGGCGGCAGCACTACCTACTGCGCCACTGCGTCGCTAAATAAAAGTTTAAAATATATAATTTTTTGTTTCACATATTAAGGTTTTAGTTATGATACTTCCAAAATAATTCTGCAGAAATTCGCAGATTTTTACCAAAATTTTCCGCAGAAATAGCAAAAAACATCCACAGATTCCGTCTGGCCCTAGTTATGGGTGTGTTTTGAGTATAACGTGCATTAAACCATCTGCAGTGAGGATAGAAGAACAAGCCTCCTACATTTGGCCTCTTTACTTTCTCTTTGCTTTACTTTTTACTCTTTACTTTACTCCTTTACTTTTGTGGAGTAAGGAAACGATGTTGTAAGCACTCCACTGAAGACATCCATTAGCTTTAATATTTAATTTAGTTTGTTAAGCGCAAAGATTTGTTTCAAAACTATTTCTAAATTCAGTTCTAATTTCCAGCAAACGAATAAATGAACAATAATAACGAAGTGTTGTTAAAAAAACTGAGTTATATCCAAACACACGTCCTGTTCTTATGCCTCATATCGGGATGCAGACATCTCCAAAACCCACAGGTGGACAAATCTAAACTTGTTTTTATTAAACAAATAGAAATATGCATATAATAAATAATACTGCTAAAAATGACAACATTATACAAATGCAAATTGTCATGGATAAACTGAAAGTTTTTTATGTAGAAAATAATAATTAAAAATTTTTTTTATTATCTTTTTATATGTAAAGATATTTGTGTATTGCTGTACATCCTGTGAAAATGGCAAGATAGCTACGTTCCAGCAATGCGCCTTAAAACACCTCCTTTTCAGACCAGCACACCCATGAGCCTACAAAGCGGCGCAAATAGATTTACTATTTAAACGTGGCGCAAAACGTGAAAATTAGGGTTGCACTGGTCTGAAAATAGCAACAAATCGCGCCATACACATTGTGCCGGGTGTATGATAGGGCCCCAGGACTACATTTCTGAGAACTGCCCAATATATACCCTGGACTTTATTTTGTCTTGCAGTTTTTGTTTTCACAAAGTCCACTAGAGGGTGCTGTGTACATTTTTACAGGAAAACAAAGCCCACCATAATAAGAGTACTTTAAAATTAGATGATGAACGTGATGTTTGTTTACATTACCTTAAATTTGTTATTACCGTGTGTGTTTTTTTTCGTCAAAAGGTCCATTTAAAGAGGGACTCAAGCTGTAAGTTTGCATTAAAGAGCATAAGAAAGCAGGCGATACAGAGCCCAGGCCAAAGAGAGCGGGTGATCACAGAGAAACACATCCTGATGGATCTGCAATGTCCGTTCATAGTAAGGTCAGAACTTACACTACCCGTGAAGTGCTTTGAAATGCGCATTTTGTATTCGATTTTTGATGTAATCTCAACCGAAACACAAAGAGAGGGTGGGACATATTGTAGCTCCTCCCCCTTTAAAAAAAAAAAACAGCCAACAGCATTTTGTTTTGTCACTGCTCTGCCAGTGAGAGTGGTTGAGCTCAAGTACATCAAATGAGAAGCGTCCATAGATATATACACTAGATATCGCATATGGGCTCTAAGCATGTGTCAATACTGCCGCCATATTTGTACAGTGCTCTCAGGACAAATGTCATTCAACCACACTTAGTTATGACCAAAGCCAATCTGAAGATGTTAGACTTTTGCGCTGCGTATGGGTGTAGAAACGAGCAAACAAAGAAAACAAAGCACAAAGGCAGAACATTTCACAGGTAAGATTTCGTTTTTTACGTTTTTGTATGTTACGTATTTTTGTGCTCAACAAGTAATGTTATTGATGATGATACAGTCACTTAATGCACTGACCATAAGGCAAAGTAGCACAAACGTGCACTAAATTCTAGGCTTATGCTAGTTTTGTTGAAGAAAATCAGCAAACTTTAACAAATTTAAGAGGGAGGGAGGATAATACATCTCCATGCACACAAACACACGCTTTTTGACGGCAATGCCTGTGCGGTCAATTATCCATCGGTGCAGAAAATCAATGTACAATTATCATTTTCGTCATTTAAAAAAATATTTGCATACAGACCACCGGGAAAACTCCCGATCATAGATATATGTATGTATGTGTATATATCTTATTATCTTGTATGTATGTCGTCCACTGCACGTTGGTCCTACATTCATTTCAAAGGAGCGATACCCTGTACCAAAATGGCAGCTCTATTGACGCATTCCTTACAACAGACAACAATATTCAATTCAATTCATCTTTATTTGTATAGCGCTTTTACAATGTGGATTGTGTCAAAGATTACAGTGAATTGAAAGTGTCGGTTCAGTTTTCAAAGTTTAAGTTCAGTTCAGTTCAGTTCAGTGTGGTTTAATATTCGCTGCTGAGAGTCCAAACACTGAAGAGTAATCCATCGATGCGCAGCTCTACAGATCCCGAAACATGCAAGCCAGTGGCGACATCGGCGAGGAAAAAACTTCACCAATTGGCGAAAGTGAAGGTAAAAACCTAGAGAGAAACCAGGCTCAGTTGGGCACAACCATTTCTCCTATCGCCAAACGTCTTGTGCAGAGCTGCAGTCTCGGCGCCGAAGGCTGGATAGCACTGGAACTCAACGAAGACTCGTTCGTCCCTGGAGGTTACAGGAATTAGACACATGCTCTCCACTCCTCCATGACCACCACATCAGCTGCTCAGAATACGGCCCGGTCCGGGATCATGGAAACCTTGGGATCATCTCTTCACAGGTCTTGGATTGCATCAGTGGCACTGCATAATCTCTGGGGGTTTCGGGATGAGTATCCCCAGGTGGAAATAGAAAATAAAGAGAATAATTAGCGTAGCTGCTGTTCATAGTGTATATAAACAAGATGCTTGGAGCACATTCGTGCATCATACCGCTATGTGATGCATTGAGTGTATGCTTTGCTAAAAAGATAGGTCTTCAATCTAGTTTTGAACTGTGAGAGTGTGTCTGAGCCTCTGACATTATCAGGAAGGCTATTCCAGAGTTTAGGAGCCATAAATGAGAAGGCTCGACCTCCTTTACTCGACTTTGCTGTCCTAGGTACTACCAGAAGCCCTGAGATTTGAGATCTTAAAGGGCGGGTTGGATAGTAGCGAGACAGAAGATTGGTTAGATAAACAGGAGCTCAATTATTTAAAGCTTTATAATAGGTAAGAAGTAATATTTCAAAATCAATACGAAACTTAACAGGCAGCCAGTGTAAGGAGGATAAAATTGGGGTGATATGATCATATTTTCTAGACCTGGTATGAACTCTGGCAGCTGCATTTTGTATTAGCTGGGGACATCTAATGTAAATATCTATATCTTGAAGGGGGCAGGGCACATCAGATACTAGAGAACATTTGATTGGTCAGAAGATTTGATGAGAAACTGAAGTATATGAGGAGACGTGAACAAGACCACTGATGCATTTAGGCGGAAGTGACAAACTGCAAGCTTTACATGTTTATATCAGTTTTATATAGTATAAACGCAAATTTTGCCACTGGTTTGTTGCGCACTAGCTTATAGATATCTTAAATACTAACAATGCTGATACTAATATCTAAAAAGCTTTATTTTTATTTCATGGGACCATTAAAAAAAAAAAAAAACTCCATTAATCTCTTGAAGTTTGCGGATGACACTACTGTTATCGGCCTCATCCGGAACGGTGACGAGTCTGCATACAGACAGGAGGTGGAGCGGCTGGCTTTATGGTGCAGATACAACAACCTGGAGCTGAACACGCTCAAAACAGTGGAGATGATAGTGAACTTTAGGAGAAACCCCCCTGCACTCCCCCCACTCACCATCATGAACAGCACTGTGGCTGCAGTAGAGTCATTCAGGTTCCTGGGCACCACCATTTCTCAGGATCTGAAGTGGGACATTCACATAGACTCCATTGTAAAGAAAGCCCAGCAGAGACTGTACTTCCTTCGTCAGCTGAGGAAGTTCAACCTGCCACAGGAGCTGCTCGTACAGTTCTACTCAGCTGTCATCCAATCCATCCTCTGCACTTCAATCACCGTCTGGTTCAGCTCAGCTGCCAAAACCGACCTCCGTAGACTACAGCGAATAGTCCGGACTGCTGAACGAATCACTGGCACTACCCTTCCTACACTTCAAGAACTGTACTCTTCCAGAGTGAGTAAAAGGGCTCGTAAAATCACTCTGGACGCCTCACACCCAGCACACTACCTGTTCTAACTGTTACTGTCTGGTCGGCGCTACAGAGCACCAAGCACAAAAACAGCCAGACACAGGAAAAGTTTCTTTCCTCAGGCCATCTACCTCATGAACAGTTAAATATTCCCCTACTGTGCAATAAACGAGCAATACTTTCTCATACGCACTTGTACACAGCACCTTATAACCAGTATATTTACAGCATATCTGTACATACAACTCAACATCCAGATCTTTTTGACTGACTGCATCTCTGTTTAATGTTTATTGCCTTTTCTTTCTTGTATTTAATTTTGTGTTGTCACTCGTCACTTTATGTACACTGAAAGCTTCTGTTGCCAAAACAAATTCCTTGTGTGTGTGAAGCACACTTGGCAAAAAACTGATTCTGATTCTGATTCTAAATGCCTTGATTCAGCAAAGAAGCAGTAACATTTTGGGAAATGTTCTTACAATTAAAATAAGGGTTTACATTTTAAAATATTTTGTTAATTCCTATTATGTAAATCTGAATTTTTCAGGATCATTACTCCAGTTTTACTGTCACATGAATATTAGTAAATCATTGTAATATGCTGATTTGCCAATCTGGAAGCATTCTAAAGCAAAGCATGATTTATAATAACTGCTTTATTTTTTGTATATATAATGTAATGTGTATTTATATATTATATCAATTGTATATGGCCATACAGCCAAAGCGCTTCACAATCATGAGGGGGGTCTTTCCACACCAACATCAGTGTGCAGCATCCACTTGGATGATGCGAAGTCAGCCACAGGACAACTAACAACTGGAGTGCAGAGACAACGGTAGAGCCAATTCGGTGGACAGGGATGATTGGGAGACCATAATGAGTTAGGGCTGATTTATACTTGTGCATCAAGCTCACGCGTATGCTACGGCACAGTCTACACGTGGACGCAGAGCCCTGGCCGTGGCCATCGGCGACGTTGACGTGAACCTCTCAAAAAATGTAACGCGCACGCTTAGCGTAAGCTCTGTGATTGGTCGGCTTGATAACACTGATGAGTGTGGGCGGAGGTGAGAGCTGCACGCTGTGATGCAGCGAGTGTTTACAAGTGTGGAGTCCCATGAAGGAGCTCCGGATGGAGACTGTTGTTTTGTGTTTACCTTATGATTAAAGTTGTTGCACATCTGCCGGTTCCTGCCTCAAAATGAGCGAATTTGAGCCACTTGTACATTAAGGAAGAGTTCAGAAAAAACAAAACACCAGCGAAGAAACTCGACACAGAGAAACATAAACAGCTACTGCCAGCTAGTGTTTCGGAAGTGTCATTGCAGAGCAACAGAGACAGCGCACAGAAGTATAAACGAATTTGGCCAGGACACCAGGGTTACACCCCTACTCTTTACAAGAAGTGCCATGGGATTTTTAATGACCACAGAGAGTCAGGACCTCAGTTAAATGTCTCAACTGAAAGACAGTGCTCACTGACAGTACTGCCCTTCACTGTACTGGGGCATTAGAACTTATGCAGACCACAAGTTGAGCGCCCCCTGCTGGCCTCACTAACACAACTTCCAGCAGCAACCTAGTTTTCCCATGTGGTCTCCCTTCTAGGTACTGGCCAGGCTCAGCCCTGCTTAGCTTCAGTGACTAACCAGTCTTGAGCAGCAGGGTGATATGACTGTGGCCATATATATGTTTAGGGAAATTTTGTTCAGGATTCTTTGATTAATTGAAAGTATAGTTGAATTTATTATAAAAAAGCCCAAACTTTTGAATGGTTTCAAATGCACTTCTCTGATTATACATGTACATTATTTCCACTGCATATGAGCCTGTTAGAAGTTTCTTCAATTGCCCATCCAAACAGTGTCAACTGAAATCCTGTGATGAAATTTCAAATGTTTTACTCTCTCCCCCCCCCCCCCCCTCAGGTTGCATTGCACCTTTAAAGATGCTCGGTGTCTGTATCTGCTGATGGAGGCTTGTGAAGGTGGCGATCTGTGGGTCTTACTGAGAGAGAGGTACATGATCAAATTATATCCATTCTTCAAACCTGTGTCTTCTTTGGAATAAAATCAATAGCAAAAGTATTGAAATAAAGGGCGGCACGGTGGCTCATCGGTTAGCACTGTCGCCTCACAGCAAGAAGGTCCCTATTTCGAGCCACAGCTGGGTCAGCTGGCATTTCTGTGTGGAGTTTGCATGCTCTCCTCGTGTTTGCGTGAGTTTCCTCCGGGTGCTCCGGTTTCCCCCACAGGTACAAAGACATGCGCTACAGGTGAATTGAATAAGCTAAATTGTCCATAGTGTATGTGTGTGAATGAGTGTGTATGGATGTTTCCCAGTGATCGGTCGCAGCTGGAAGAGCATCGTGTAAAACATGTGCTGGATAAGTTGGCGGTTCATTCCACTGTGGCGACCCCAGATCAATAAAGGCTAAGGCTTTCTTTTCGAAAAGAAAATGAATGAATGAATGAAATAAGTGGATAACACAAAATACGGAAACTATTACCAGATATTTTGTACAGTGCTCTGCTATAGTGAATGTATCTTGTTATGAATGAATCTAAAATGACAGTGACTGAATAACATGTGATTGAATGTTTCAGGGGGTCATTGGAAGAAGACGCGGTTCGCTTTTATGCTGCATGTGTGCTGGAAGCTCTTATTGTACTTCACCACAAAGGCATCGCTCACAGAGACCTGAAACCTGAAAATGTGCTTCTGGACCAGCGCGGATATGCCAAACTGGTGCTGAATATATACAAAATTTACACTATAACCACTTAAATGTGATGATTGGGCAACTTTAAAGGGATAGTCGCACAAAATGAAAATGATTCGGTTAAACACCACAGAAAGTGGCACGGTGGCTCAGTGGTTAGCACTGTCGCCTCATAGCAAGAAGGTCACTGGTTCGAGTCTTTGCTGGGCCAGTTGGCTTTTCTGTGTATAGGTTGCATGGTTTCCTTGTGTTGGCGTGGGTTTCCTCCGGGTGCTCTGGTTTCCCCCACAGTCCAAACACATGCGCTATAGGTGAATTGGGTACTAAATTGGCCGTAGTATATGAATTTGTGTGTGAATGCGTGGGTGTATTGGTGTTTTCCAGTACTGGGTTGCGGCTGGAAGGGCATCCATTACGTAAACCATATGCTGGAATAGTTGGTGGTATATTCCACTGTGGCAACCCCGGATGAATAAAGGACTAAGCCGAAGTTAAATTAATGAATGAATGAACACCAATTAGTTAGGTCACACTTACAATACATAATATAATAGTATAATACATTACAATACCTAGTATAATACATTAACTAATGTAACCTTCAATAAGGCTTCAATAATTTACTACCATGAACTAATTATAAATGATATCTGTACAGCATTTATTAATCATAATTCACCAAATGCATGCTTGTTAACATTAGTGAACGCACCATGAACTAAAATAAACAACTGTATTTTCCTTAAAGGGCACCTAGGTTACCCCTTTTTTCAGATTTAATATTAGTCTTTTGTGTCTCCAGAATGTGTCTGTAAAGTTTCAGCTCAAAACACCCATCAGATTATTTATTATAGCTTTTATAAGTTTCTATTTTATAGCTTTGATCAGCAGGTAGCGGTTTCTGTGTACTGCGCCTTTAAGGCTAGTCCTCCCCGCCCACCATTTCCACAACAGACAACACACAGACCAATCTATGAGACAGACATAAAGGAAGCTGATCTCACGTAATGTTTGTGAGAAATACTACAGTAAGAACTTTACCAATGAGTATTTGATGCATTTGTTGTGGAGTTGCAACAGAGTCACACACAATGTCGTTACAAAGTTCACGCACACACAGCGCGGACACACACACACATACACAGAGAGAGAGAGAGACAGGTGTGCGTTTAGCTTTGCACTATTTTTGCAGCAAATGTGACAGGATACAGGTTAATCTCCACTGCTGTATGGATATCTGTTACGTTAATGTACAAAATAAACCTGATTTAACGTCCACAAACCGGGATTGTCATTAACATGCACTGTTTTAAAACATTTTAAACTTGTCAAACTCACTCTTGATCACATTTGATGATGATTGATGATCCTAGCAAACTGAACAGACCTTTTATTCCCGGTTGATTTGCGCACGTCCTGTCTTATGGATATGATTATACACGTTACTACGCAGACATGTTAATACGCAGCTGTCAATTAATTCGGTGGGCGGGGGGACCGCAATCCTGTGTCAAGTTGAGTTGTTGCTAGAACGGATATGTTTGCGGCCGGAAGTTGAGAATTATTTATATTGTTTATTAAATTTGACATTTATTGTATTTTATTAACGTCTACCCCCACCCTAACCCTAAACCCAACCGTCACAGTAAACTAAAACCAGTAGTTGTACATTATACAGTATTATTTATGTAATCTATTAAATTACCCAATAAATTGTATTTTTAATGGCTACCCCCCACCCCAGCCCTTAACCCAACCGTCACAGTACTGTAAAATATTAATTATTGTTATAGAGTGACATAAAAAAACGGTCCACCGTTTTTATGTTGTTAAATTGAAAAAAAAAAGGACCGGGTGTGTTTATATCACCCCAATATGACGGTCTATACACTATACCCACACACATGTCTGTCCAAACAGCTTGAAAAGGAGATTTTTCACCATAGGTGCCCTTTAACTAACATGAACAGATACTGTAATCAATATAATATTGATCAAGAGTGAGTTTGACAAGTTTAAAATGTTTTAAAACAGTGCATGTTAATGACAATCCCTGTTTGTGGACGTTAAATCAGGTTTATTTTGTACATTAACGTAACAGATATCCATACAGCAGTGGAGATTAACCTGTATCCTGTCACATTTGCTGCAAAAATAGTGCAAAGCTAAACGCACACCTGTCTCTCTCTCTCTCTGTGTATGTGTGTGTGTGTCCGCGCTGTGTGTGCGTGAACTTTGTAACGACATTGTGTGTGACTCTGTTGCAACTCCACAACAAATGCATCAAATACTCATTGGTAAAGTTCTTACTGTAGTATTTCTCACAAACGTTACGTGAGATCAGCTTCCTTTATGTCTGTCTCATAGATTGGTCTGTGTGTTGTCTGTTGTGGAAATGGTGGGCGGGGAGGACTAGCCTTAAAGGCGCAGTACACAGAAACCGCTACCTGCTGATCAAAGCTATAAAATAGAAACTTATAAAAGCTATAATAAATAATCTGATGGGTGTTTTGAGCTGAAACTTTACAGACACATTCTAGAGACACAAAAGACTAATATTAAATCTGAAAAAAGGGGTAACCTAGGTGCCCTTTAAGGAAAATACAGTTAACACATTAACTTATACCTTATAACCTTATAGTAAAGTGTTACCTAGGCCCGGTTTTTCAAAAGGTTTAATCCGGATAAAATTGATCCGGATTTAGTCATTTTTTTTGCGATCCGTGATCACGTAATCCAGCTTACTTTTTGAGCCAGTTTTTCAAAGCAACATCGGATTGGATCAATCTGATCCGGATAGGAACTTTTCAGGATCACTAAATCTGGATAACCAGTGCTCAAACAGGATATGAAATCACTATGTAGAACTATAGATATTTAAAAGAGCAACAAGTAGAATAGCCAGTGTGAGGTCAATATAACTTTATTTTATTTGAAATGAAAACACAAACATAAAAAAAAAACTTAAAATAGTTTCAAATATAGATGTATCCCATTAAAAAAAGACTTAATGTCTTAAAAACTCCACAATAATTTAGACTTCCTCATCTGATGTGGAGAGACCAGCTTGTCTGAGCGTAGCCTTTAGGAGGCGGATCTCAAGTCTGGCGTTGGTTTGCTGCAGTTTGGTCAGACTCAGTTGTTCCTCTGCCAGATGAAGCTGTGCTTCTGCCCTTTCAGTCGCTTTTGCAATTGTTGAAAATGATTTCAAAAATCAGTGATTGCCATTCTTTGCATTTTTTGGTTATTCTGTTATCATTGCATGCATCACTAATAAATATTCTAAAAACTAAAATATTTTCCATAGTAATGAGTATATATATTTTATTTAGTGACAGAATGAAATTGATTGTTTTTGGTCAAAGTTGACAGCTATAGGGATTATTTTATGAGGCCAAACTCTTTCTACTTTGCTGTTGGCCTATACTGAAAGGCTGAATACGTTAAAGCCTACCTGATAGAAAAACAAATACAATTAAATCCTTTGAATAAATAGGATCTCTTGTAAGATAATGCTGCATGATCCAAATATAGTTTTATTTGATACATTTTAAAGTTTTCATTACATTTTGGGCATGAAATCCACGCTGAATCCACGCTTCTGATGGGATCAGTTTAATCCAGATTTTTTGGATCAAAGTGATCCAAATCCTACAAAAAAGGTCTGAAAAACCCAAACTAAAGGTTGGATTACGTGATCTAATCCAATTATGTAATCCGTTTTTTCTTTTGAAAAACCCATTTTCAAGATTTGATCCAATCCGTTATCCAAAATCCTAGTGGATTACTTTTGAAAAACCGGGCCCAGAAGTCATTTTTAGGAGCTTTGGTAACCAAACAGTTGACTGTCCTAACTACGTACTTGTAAATAAGTTGAAAGCATCCATTGTTTGGTAAACTCTTCAGCTTCGGTTGTGCTTGTTTTTCTCCATCAGACAGGGTTTGGTTGTGCTAAGAAGCTGGACTCTTTGCGCAGAGCTTGGTCTTTCTGTGGGTCTGTGGGTTTTCAGCCTCCGGAGGTCATTCTGCATCAAGGCCACAGTCTGTCTGCAGATCTCTGGGCTTTTGGGATGTTGCTGTATGAACTGCTCAATGGCAGGTGAGGGATTTTTGACAACACGGGCTCATTCTGAAAACGTAGCCTTATATACATTCCTGTAGATCGCAAATTATGTAGCCAGTAGTACGTATGGCTGCATTTCATATTTAAAACGAACGCTACAGGGGGGTATGACGTCGTTCCTTTTCGTGCTAGCTGCTGACCGCTTACCTCCGTATGGACGACTTTCCCGCTGTTACCAGTATGCACAGTAGCTGGCCATGTACGTTGGCGGACTTGAGACGCAAAGTGGAGTTGACTTCGACTATGGGGTTTGAGTCTTACGAAGAATGGTTCTAGAAAGCGGGTAAGACAAAAACAGAAGCCAAAAGGAAAAAATAAACAAGTAAATAAAGGGGTGAGAATGTGGTAAAACGTGGTAAAAATCAGGTGAGGGCTTTTCTTTTTCTGTATTGCTTTTGAAAACTGTAGGTTGGGTTTAGGGAAGTGTGTGGGTGGGTCAATCTGTGCTAATTAAAATACTATTGGGTATAGGGAAAGAGGAAAGTGGTTCAGTCAGTCAGTCAGTCTACAGTGACCTCTGGTGGATTTACACGAGAACAGCAGGCACGAATGACTCTCACAAGAGAAATTGGAGATCTCGAAAAGCGTACACAGGGGCCTCTCGTGGATTCGCGAAAACAAAAACTGTAAAAAAAATGTAGATCCTGAGAGGTATTTGGCGCTCTCCAGAAATGTACATAGGGCTATGTTTTCAGATTGAGCCTGGGTTGGATTTTTGATGTCTTGATTCTGTCAAAGACTATAGATTACACAACATATGTCTCTCGTAGGGTTATCTAAAGTATCTAGTTCAGTACCAAATGATACTGTAATTTAAAAAATGTCCATTTTTCACTAAATCTTGAGCACTGTTGAGCAACACCGCTGATTGGCATTCACATGCTCAACACAAATGACTGTGATTGGCCATAAAGGTAATCAGTTGACCATTCGTCACTCCTGTTCACCAAGTGCAAACACAGATACATGAACACTGGCACCATTCAATGCCATGTAGATCAGTTGGATCGCTTGTATGTCAACTCATAGACAGAGCAGCTGATCTGCGTGACTTTAAAACATTCCAGTGTCCATATATCTGTGTTTGCACTTGGTGAACAGCAATGAAGAGTGGTAAACCGATGACCTTCACTCCCAATCGTTTCTGTTGAGCATGTGAACACAATGGCTCTCAAATGTTAATGAGAAATGGGCATTTTTAAAATACTTTTGACAGGCCTAGAATCTTGTATAGTTTTGAATGGGGAAAAGTGTAACGTCAATATGGCCGCTCTAGCAAAGGAAGCCAATCATCAATCACTAAAGGGAGAAGCTCGGTCCAGACATGTATTTTTACGACAGTTTCTGCCAACATAGGCTTATTCTTAAATCGCAGCCCATATTTAGATTTCTGGAAATTGCGAATTATGTATACAGAAGTATGAATGGCCGCATTTAGTTTTTAAAATGAATGCTACGGGTCAGTATGATACTGTTTCTTTTCACGCTAGCAGTTTGTCCAGTAGCTTGACACATATGTCGGCAGACTTGAGATGCAAAAGGCCGTCCCAATCGGTTGGTCAGTCAGTCAGTCTATAGCGGCCTCTAGTGGATTTATGCGAGAACAGCAGGCGCAAATGGCACTCTGAAATTTGAGATCTGAAAAAGCGTACACAGCGCCATCTGGCGGATTTGCAAAAAACTGCAAAAAAACATAGCTCCTGGGACTTATTTGGTGCGTTCAATATATGTTTGTATGTGTGTATATATATATATATCGATAATTTTAAATGTAGGCTATCCTTTTCATTGTTATGCACCCACTCTGCTAAGCAAATAAACCA
>CAIGQZ010000348.1:1445854-1455950 GCA_903798205.1 Danio tinwini | reverse complement strand
ATTATATATATATATATATATATATATATATATATATATATATATATATAATTTTTTATCTTATAAGGAGCTGAGCCCCCCCTAAAATGAAAATCCTAAAATCCCCCCTGTTGTTGATATTTGACACCAGTTAATCAGGAAGTGACGATTTGGTTCTCTTTGACTCCAGATAGAAACGCTGCTTTATTCGCAAATCTTTTATGCGATATTCCAGTCTTGAGCAGAAATTTAATTAGCATCTTTGAAGAGAAACATAGCTATTGTGGAGATCTACAGTAGATATTTTGTCTTGAGGTAAATGTGAGACACATTTGAGTTTCTGCTCCTTTTTCCATTAACATTGTCTTTCCAGTGGGCTTTTTCCATTTCTTGCCGTTCTCCATCCTCTCACAACTGAACATCACTTTTCCCTCACCTGCATTCCTTCAGTAACTACTGAGGTTTTATTTTACACACTTGGGAAATGATGTTCCTCCTGATTGCTGAATATCTTTAGTTTAACAATGCGCCCGTTGTTCCAGAGCGCTGAACTTGTTGCCATTGTAAGCAATACAGGCAATGTTATGTTTACAACTAGGACAGTTTAGTCACAAAAGGGATAGTTCACCCAAAAATTTACCTCAACATTTACTCTGTCATGCGGATTCTTTCTTCTGTTGAAAACAAACTAAGATGTTTTAAAGAAAGCTGGTTGCTGGTACCTGTCGACTTTCATAGTAGGAAATAAAATACAATAGAAGTCCATGGGTGCTAGGTGTTAACATTTCTCAAAATGTGTTTCATGGACCCTTTTTAAATTTCCAGGTTTCTCAGTAGTGGAAGTCGTCATAGTTAGGTAAACTAAGAGCGCAGTGAATAGGAGAGTACAAGAATTTTTTTTAACACTCCCATTTGATGAAATAATAAAAAAAAACTCCATGTTGGTGTTATCAAGGCATTCAGAAAAGGACATAAAATAGTGTGAGACTGATAGCGGCAGCCAGAAGAGAGGACAACGTCAAATGTATTGCGTCGCATCCATAGACGCTGCATTATTAATAATAGTAATGATAATAATAATAATAATAATTTTTTATTTATATAGCGCCTTTCCAGAGCTCAAGGACACTTTACAAAGAATGCAACAAAAAGTGATAGTACGAACAGACATTGAAAGAAACAGTAATCAAGTAGAGACAGCATTGGGTTCACATACATACAAGAAGTCAAATATAACAAACTGGAAATACAAAACAAGACCTAAGAGACAAATATGCAGAGTAGAGGTTGATCAAACAAAGTGGTCAGTTTATCAAATCAGAGGTGTAACATTCAGAAAACAAGTGAGTTTTAAATAAAGATTTAAATTCTGAGATATTATTAACAGAACGGAGTGAACGTGGTAAAGAGTTCCAAGTTTGGGTGCAATAACACTAAGGGTGTACTCACACTATGCTATCTGAACCATGGCCAGGCCCGTTTCCCGGATCGTTTGAGAAGTGTGAGTGCTCTGAATCAAGAGGTGGGCTTGAGCACGGTTCGCTTGGGCTTGTGAGTACAAGCGTGCCTGAGCCCGAAACTAAAAGCGAGACGTGACTTTTAAGCGACTGTTTTATATGGAATAATTAATCATTCTTACTGTTCAATGAACGCAATGAACGTCGTAGCTTATTAAAGCCCCTTACTGCATGAAAGCTGCGCCTTCAGCAAACCTCCTAATACCTGCAGCACGAGGACTTTATGATTGTTTATGAGCGTCAAAAGTGGCTGATCTGTTCGGCGAAATATTTGACTGTGTGTCACCGCATATCAAACGACTTATGACAATATAACTAAAGAAATGTCCACTGTGCTGAGCGAGAGCGCTTACTGAACAGCACATCATCGATGACAAAAGCGTGCCCAGGCCCGAATGTAATCAGAGTCAGAGGAACGTAATGAGCGAGTAGGGGTGTAGGGGACAAACATGTTGCAAAGATAAGAGGGAGCTAGGCCGTTTAAGGATCTAAATGCAGGGAGGAGAATTTTGAATTTGATGCGGTATGCACCTGGGAGCCAATGGAGGTCATACGAGATTGGGGTTGTATGAGCAGAACGTTTGGTGTGAGTGAGTATTCTAGCCGCAAAGTTTTAAATATATTGTAATCTGGAGATGAGGCTGGAAGGCAGACCAATGAAAAGGGCATTACAGTAGTCAATGCGTGATGAGACAAATGCATGGACGACAGTCTCAGCATCCTTGCTACTGATTAAGGGACGCAGTTGGGCAATACGACGTAGATGAAAGAATGCAGATTTAATAACAGATTTAATGTGAGACTGAAAGGAGAGTGTGGAGTCGAAGATTACACCTACATTTTTGACAGAGGTAGATGTTTTAATGTGAGAGCCAGCAATCTCACAGGAGAAACTGGTCAAAATATTGCTGGTAAGTGCTGATGTGCCAATAAAAATGATCTCGGTTTTGTCCATATTGAGTTTCAAAGAGTTTGAGTTAAGCCAATCTTTAATGTCCTTCACACAGAGATTTTATCAATTTGGGCAGATGAAGTAGATGTACAGATAGAATAAAGTTTAATATTGTCTGCATAAAAGTGATAGTTTGGACCAGGGGTTCTCAACCTTTTTCACTTCGGGGCCCACTTCTTTCGCCGATCAATTTTTAAAGGCCCACCTGTCTGACATTTTCTCTAAAATGTTTGTATGAAATGCTCATTTAAACATTTATTTATTAACAAATATACATATATTATTTATGCTAAGTATATATATTATACATTTGTTGTGCCTTCTATTATTTTCTATTATCAGAATTTTGTAAAAAAAACAAATACATTTAATTCTATATAAAACCAAATATACAATATATATTATATATTAAAACAATTATTTAAATATAATATTTATTATTTATAATATATTTATTATTTGTTTTGTTATTATTACGTATTTATTTGTTTATAATATATAGCGTGGATTATAATATAATAAACTGAGAGAGTAAATCGTTGTCATTGACCATTCATTCATTTTCTGCCGCTTTTCCGGGGCCGGGTCGCGGGGGTAGCAGTCTTAGGAGAGAACCCCAGACTTCCCTCTCCCTGGACATATACTCCAGCTCCTCCGGGGGGATCTCAAGGCGTTCCCAGGCCAGTCGAGAGACATAGTCCCTCAAGCGTGTCCTGCGTCCTCCTGGTGGGACATGCCTGGAACACCTCCCTAGGAAGGCGTGCAGAAAGCATCCAAAACAGATGCCCGAGCCACCTTAACTGACTTCTCTCAATGTGGAGGAGCAGCGGCTCTACTCCGAGCTCCTCTCGAGTGACAGAGCTCCTCATCCTATCTATAAGAGTGCGCCCTGCCACCCTTCGAAGGAAACTCATTTCAGCCGCTTGTATCCGAGATCTTGTCCTTTCGGTCATGAACCAAAGCTCATGACCATAGGTGAGAGTAAGAACGTAGATTGACCGGTAAATCGAAAGCTTTGCCTTTCGGCTCAGCTCCTACTTCACCACGACGGACCGGTACATTGGCCGCATTACTGCTGCTGCTGCACTCACTCACGTTCCATCCTTCCCTCACTTGTGAACAAAACCTCAAGATACTTGAACTCCTCCACCTGGGGTAAGGACTCTCTTCCAACCTGGAGATGGCAAACCATCTTTTTTATGGACCATATTTCTAAAAATAAGCTTGAAAAGTTGTCTGTAGCAGGGTGGTGCTGACGTCTTAGGCGAGCGCCCCGAGGGCACTTTTGTCCGTTTATAGCCTAATGCTAGCTTTTCAGTATTTGCGTTTGCATTTAAGATCCAAAAGTGCTTAAAGTTGTGTTTTCGTGTGAGGATTATCCGGCTGGACAAAACGTGTAAGTGTATTGAACAGTGTTTAAACACAGAGCTTATTATTGGCAATCTTTGAAAAGCCTATGCGAAAATCCGATAGGCATTTTATCGAGGGAACTAGTTTTATGCTAGCAGCCTACAAGGTGACGTCATAGTTCCTCCACTCTATTAATGTCTAGTAAAGTGGCTTTCAAACTCGCATTGTTAGGGTTTAAGTAAATAAAGCACATGAGGTGTACCTGAGCTGATCATTGTCAGTTTTCTGTTGTTCAGCAGCAAGAAATAGAAGCTGTTTCTAAAATATAAATTTCAGGTGTTGGTTAGGACAAAAACTCCTTTTAATATGAAAATATTCCTTCTATCGCGTGCTGTCGTTTTTAGATAGAACACGATTTAAATTAGCCTTAAATCAGCGTTTAGGCTCGATAGTCAGGCACACTCCTGAAAGTCCTCAATCTGGCAACCTGCCATTACTGGATCAAAGCGTGTGCAATACCTAGGTCAACCACTGGGTGTCAAACTTACGTACTGCACCTTTAAACTTTCTTGCCATTTTTTCCAATAAAGTCAGTTGCCATGACAAATTAAGGAAATAATAACTACAGTATTTTAAATTCAATTAAATGAGCTACATATAAAATCTTACATATGAACATATAGAAAACCTTTCGATTTTGATTGTGTTGCATTTTTGTTCAGGATTATGTGCTCGCGAACAGTCAGAACTTTCAAAAATGATATGCTTGTTACCATATTTGATAGCACATATTAGATAGTAGTGGTGTAACAGATCACAAATTTGCAGTTCGGATCACACTGCGGTTTTTGAGTCACTGATCGGATCATTTTTTGGATCAGTAAAAAAGGGAGGAGACAAATGTCATTTGCTTTCCATTTATACAAAAATATTACTGCAAACAAACATTGCTTTAGCAAACAGAAATTAGAACATGTAATATTAATAAAAATAAAACTCAAGAAAGAACCAGCTGAAAAAAGAAAAGTATTCAATATGATCTTTGCTACTGTTGCTGATAATGCTAAATATAGAAATCTAACATCTTGTACAACAGATCATATTAATTTTCAATTAATGATTCAACAATTCACACATAAAACTTCATGCTTTATTATACTGTAGGTGTATTATTTCTGAAAACATATTCAGTGACATCATTTTGATGGTTGTTTGTCGCCATCTGCTGGTTACACCATGTAATTGCTTTCACCAGCGTCAAATTCACCAGTGTCATGTTTCATTAAACGGTGATTTTAATCTTTACCATAAACATCAGTGCTTATATCTGAACTATAAACTGTTCTCCCAGCACTTCTGTGTTATTTAATTAACTAACTGAAAAAGTGTAAAAACTCTATCTCTTTCGATGCAGATTTGAATGCAGTGCTTTGAAGGATTAATAAACATATGCTAATCATTATCATTTATCATACATGTTGCGCATGTTTAAATTGAGATCACAATCTTTTAATGTTTAATTGTGCAGCTTTACACTGAATGCATTAATGCGGGCTAAACAAGCAGTGACAGAAAACACCTTAAATAATTAGCCTAATAAAGCATTTACG
The DNA here is from genome assembly GCA_903798205.1 of Danio tinwini. Taxonomy (NCBI): domain Eukaryota; kingdom Metazoa; phylum Chordata; class Actinopteri; order Cypriniformes; family Danionidae; genus Danio; species Danio tinwini. Next base: position 1,450,542 of record CAIGQZ010000348.1, on the reverse strand, counting down.
TAGGTCCACCACAACTTTTTCCATCATCATTATATCTTACAGGGAAGTCAAAATGCTTTCATACGGGTGATTTAATTGATGCGGGAGGTCTATGCGCAGGAGGCGATCTCTCTGCAATTGTTAGATTAACCTACACGTTCAAAAAAGTTATTAATCTGCGGGTCAAGTGCGTTCTGATCTGTGAGTTGTGATCCGTACGGATCACGGATAAACAGTGATCTGTTACACCCCTATTAGATAGCGCACGATTTTGGTTAAAAAATGATGAATTGTGCAGGCCTAGTGTGCCAGAATGACCCTTGATGAAAGAGTACCTGCAAAGGAGCTTGAAAACGTCCCGCTGCCTGAGGTTTCTCTAAACTACAATCTGTTTTATGATACCTCTTTACATTAGCAGCATTTTACAACTTTTAAACAAACAAAAATCTGGTTTAACTGCTCTACAGAGGAAGTAACAACACCCTGGGATTATAGATATTTGCTTCCTGTTGCAGCATGTGAAAACCCCACACTAATGGTGTTCTTCAGTAATGGGTGTTAGTCAGACGAGACACTTTCTATCATTTGATAACACAGCAGAAAAACAGCGAGGGATGGAGGCTCAGTCTGTTCAGCGCTGTCTCAAGGTCACACATCATGTCTTATTTACACAAACCAGTCTTTCTGGACATTTTCTTTTTATTATATATTGTCAGTGTTTTTCAGCTAGTCCACACAACAAACAGATGATCAACTTCATTGTGATTCATTTTTCTGAGTGTACCGCAGATTGACTCCGTTTTCCAGTTTTTCAGAATGCCCTATTTACTTATACCAACATAGGCTCGTTCTGAAAACGTAGCCCTATATACGTTTCTGGAGATTGCGAATTATGTAGCCAGAAGTACGTATGGCTAGGCATGGGACGATAATCGTTTTCGAGGTATACCGTGGTTTGGAAAAGTCAAGGTTTTCATACCGCCAAAATTTTCTCTAATACCGTTCCTAAGGTATGTGTAAGATTTTTTTTCATAATTTTTTTTTAACAACAGCATCTCCAACAGAAAAGATATCCAAAGATGCCATTTTAAATTGTAAATCAGTGTTTTTGAAACTAATAAAGACCGCAGACGTCAATGATTAATTTTCACTATTTGTTCTGGCACGTTTACTGCTCCAAAATATTATAAATGTTTCTCAAAATAAAATATATTGTGTTTAAAGGGAACCTCTGGGAAACATCTATACACACTTATTCACACTCATACACTAGGGACATTTTAGCCTACCCAATTCACCTGTCCCGCATGTCTTTGGACTGTGGGGGAAACCGGAGCACCCGGAGCATTGACCCAGCCGAGGCCCGAACCAGCGACCTTCTTGCTGTGAGGCGACAGCACTACCTACTGCGCCACTGCGTTGCCCAGAAGCCCTGATATACAGTATATTTATTAACTTATTGTATAAACATGCATTTACATTGCGGCTTTTTGCAATAAGCTGATCGCAATGTTACAGGATTTAAGGTGAGTTTGCAAAATCGCAATAATCAATCATGGTTTTAATGATAATGAAAATTTGAAACTGTAATACTAACTATAAAAGTGAATTAGAAATAAATGCACAAAACTTACGAAATTGCAAAAAAATTGTTTACCATGAAAAAAAAAGTTTACCATGAAATTATAAGTTCTCTCTTGCGTCAATTAATTGTTTGTCTTTTAGGTAGCTTATTTCAAAAAGCAGTTAACTGCACTCATTAATATATTTTCATTTTACATTTTTCGGTAAACAACCCAGCAGGCACAGGACGTCAACATGACGTCAGATTGACGTCGTACCCCAACGTCGTGGGATGTTGCATTTTGTTTTGAAATGAAAATCGGGTTAACCTCAGAACCCAGCTTTAGGCCAATGTCACTGTCCAACGTCCAACCTAAATTCAACCAAATATTAACGTCTAATGATGTTACAGCTTGACGTTGTGTGGACGTTCCCATTATGACGTCTATCAGATGTTGGATTTTGATTGCCATACCTGACGAATAAATGTCAGTATTTGACATCAATTTGATGTTGGTTTAAGATGTTGTCTCGACATTGGATTTTGGTCACTTTCCAACACAACCTAAAACAAACCAAATATCAACATCATCGTTATTGGACATTAAAATAACCTTACAAAATAATCCCTAGATGCTGGCTAGACATTCAATTTTGGTCACCTGACGTCACAACCTAAATCTAACCTAATATTAATGTCTTATGACATTCTGTGCCTGCTGGAAAAAACAGTCAAAATTCATGTGCTCACTGTAAAAAATGCTGAGTTCCACCAAAGTGCCTTTAAGGCAAGTCATTTCACTCAGCGGCCATTTTTTAAACCCCTCTCGGGCAGTATGCTGTCTGAATGGGTAAGCATCAAACTCTCCAAAACTGTTTGCCAAGCTTACGATTACATTACATATTTGGAGTCACCAATTAAATTAAGCAACAACCGTCTCATAAGTTTCATTTCTAAACATCTGAATCAAACAAGATCAGCAGATTTTTAAGTTGCCCAAGCTAATGCGCATGCGCACTCGAAAGGAACGAGATCACATCTATGGCAGTGCTACACATTATCATCCTCTGGAAAATGATCGTCTGATCGTGCTGGTCTTCTGAAGTAATCTACAACTTGATCTTGATGACGAATCTCCTCCAGAAATGACAGCGGCTCTTTGTTTACAAGTTTGTGGGCGTTTGAGTAGTTGCTGTCATGTGATGTGCGTTTGACAGGACAGACTGTACCTCACGTTTGTTTCATACAGATTACAAAAACAAAACACTTTTGTTTTCAAGTGTGGACATTTAAAGTGAAGTTTATTCTATCTTTCGAGAGGATCACGTGCTTTTGATTGCTTGCAGCCGGCCCAGCATTATTAAATTCATGATTGACTAATCAGACGATTCCTAAGCCACTATAAATACCCTAGGTTCCATATGACAGCCATCTTCGTTTTAAAGAATCCCCCCTTCCACCCCTACTTCTCCTCCTGTCCTAAATGGGTGGCACGGTTACCCAGTTGTTAGCACTGTTGGCTCACAGCAAGAACGTCACTGGTTCTAGTCCTTACCAAGCCAGCCAACATTTCTGTATGGAGTTTACACATTCTCCCCATGCTCACCTGGGTTTCCCCTGGGTTCCCCGCTTTCCTCCCACCGTCCAAAAACATGCAACATAAGTTAATTGACTAATCTAAATCGTCAGCATAGACATGCTCCTAGTAAGAAGTTATATCTTATAAGCAATTACTATCTGTTCATTAGCTACTACAGCAGGGAAGTTCTCAAGATCTACCTGAGCTCAAACTCCCCTCTCACCTTGCAAATGGGAGGGAGCCCCGGGCTCGAGGATCTTATGAGCTCAGGGCTCTCTCCCGGGACAGCATGCCAAACAAGCTTTACAATCAGTCATCAGCTAAGTGTGAACTCTTGAAAGCACAGATGTTAAGCTTTATGTTGATATATTCCTTATGTCTGTGAAGCTAGTATTTGCTGAGATTCAAGTGTGTTTGTTGACCACTAAACTGTCATAAAAGCACACATCTGGTCCCCCGGAGAAACGTCAGTCTATAGCGATCGGTGATCGGCTCCTGTACTAGTAGGCGGGGCTTCATTCGCCATATTGACCGTTACACTTTTCCCCATTCAGAGTGACACGTCTTGTGTATTATAGAGTCGTTGGTTCCACACAATTCCTTCATGTTGTCTCAATCAATTAAGTTAATTTTATTGTTTTTACAAATTTAAGTGGATTGGACATGCATTAAGTTGTGCCAAAAAAAAAAGAATTGTGTTGAATCAGCTCATTTTAATAAAATAGTTTCAACAAGCAGCAAAAATAATTGTTTTGAGCGTGAAGATGTTGCTGGGTGAAGAAATGCTGGGTTCCACACAGCTCCTTCATGTCATCCCAACGCAAATCAATTACGTTAACCTATTAGTTTTTACAAATTTAAGTGGATTGAACATAAAACAATTAAGTTATGCCAAAAAACCTCAAGAATTGTGTTGATTCAGCTCATTTTGAATAAGTAGTTTGAACAAGCAGCATTTCTTTAGTGTATACATTTTATTCATGGATTGATTTTGTTTCTAATTTTGAGTTTAGATGAATCCCGAACAGTATTATTTTAAACGGGCATGTGTGTCTCTCCATCTTTGTGAGTTGTTGATATCTGCTGGTGTCTGAGAGCTGGAGTTTTCTTCAGGTTGTAAATCTGTATGTCTTTCTTTTGAAATCGCTTTAGTTCATTTAGCACCCGTTTGAGTAATAGCCTCCGTCGCTCCCTCTCCGCTTTGTTCTGTGTAAGTTCCCAAGTGAGTGCCAGAAGCACACAATAGAGCCTGTCTACCTCTGACAATGGCCCTCGTGAATGAGGGAGCGCACACAGAAAGAGACTGGCCTGTCCTCATCTGTGGATGCGTAATCATTTTTCAGATGTCATCTCTCCAAAAATCCATTTATCTCCAGCTTTTGTCGAATTGTGACAGAGAGACGGATGCGCAGCGATGCTCAAATGAAAAGAGAAATCTCTGTCTGCGCTGACCTTTGCCACGAAACTGACCACATGTAGGTTTGGAGAGCACCTTTTAATATGGAAAAGCTTTTGGAATTAAGTGTGTGTGTGTGTGTGTGTGTGTGTGTGTGTGTGTGTGTGTGT
>CAIGQZ010000348.1:1428034-1440307 GCA_903798205.1 Danio tinwini | reverse complement strand
ATAAGTTGGCGGTTCATTCCGCTGTGGCGACCCCAGATTAATAAAGGAACTAAGCCGAAAAGAAAATGAATGAATGAATAAATAAAGAGTAAATGTTAATTTTTTTGGGTCAACTACACCTTTAATCAAAGCAGTACATTGCTGGGCTTCTGTCATTCTTGTATCCATCAATCTTCATGTCATTTGGAGAGATGTGAGAGAATGTTAAGAATGATGCTGATGACAGCGTGTCTGTGTGTTTCTCTCAGCTATGCAGTTTCAGGAGTGGTTACGATCCCTGCGCTTCCCTGGAGGAGATGGGAAATCTGAACTGGACAATCTGAAGACTCTTATTCCGTCTCTGCCCTCATCCTTCTCTCTTTCTTCTCTTTCTCTCTCTCCGTCCTCCATCATCGGCTTAGGAGCTCTGGCTTCTCTCACTACCTACTGGCTGGTTACTAGACCCAGACCAATAAAGCCTCCCTGTGACCTACAGGCCCAGTCAATACCTGTACAGGTAAAATAAAGATTTATATTCTTAAAGGAACACTCCACTTTTTATTCTTGGAAAATAGGCTCTTTTTACACATGCCTGGAGTATAAAATTAGTTTTTAATTCATTCAGCTGATCTCCGGGTCTAGCATATTTAGCTTAGCATAGATCATTGAATCAGATTAGACCATTAGCATCTCGCTCAAATATATATAAAAAAAAGATTTTGTAATTATATTGCATACTAATTTTCTAGGATGATATGGCTAGGAACTATACTCTTATTCTGGCGTAAGAGGAACTTTGCTGCAGTACCATGGCTGCAGTAGGAGCAATGATATTACGCAGAGATGTTACCTAGCAGGAGACTACTTTCTAAGTTTAATAAACAGTGCTTTATGGGTTTTCTGGGCAGTCTCAGTCAATCCCTATGCAGGTGAAAAAATATATTCTTAGAAACACTCCAAAAGTAATTTTTTTTTGGAAAATAGACAAATTTTACACATCCCTGGAGTTAATAGTTGAGTTTTACCATTTATTTAAAATCCATTCAGCCAATCTTCAGGTCTGGTGGGAGCACTTTTAGCTTAGCTTAGCATAGATCATTGAATCAGATTGGACCATTAGCATCTTGCTCAAAAAAAAATTATTCTTCACCTCCAGAATGGCAATAATGTGATTTAAGATGTTTACATGACTGTATACTCTGATGAAAATCAAGGTATGCCACCTATGTAAATACAATTATGCTTACTGCAATTATGAGCATAATTTAATTGTTTAGATCGAAATATATTTACACGAGGAAAAGGTTTAGCGCAATATTGTCAAGATCTCGCATTAGGATGCTCCATGTAAGACAATTACTGTCACTTGCTTAATTTCTAAATAAATCATTTGAAATGAATCATTTTGAATGGCTTAAGACAGATTTGTCACCACCTACTGGTGGTTTTAGTGCCATATTTATTCGTGCGACACATAAACAAGAACAGAACAAAAACAAACTGATAAAACTTAACTTACAAGTAATACATATGTAACGATACAAAACATTTCGGTTTCACATTAAAAAATATTTAAATGTATAAAAAAAACGTTTTAAATAGATTTTTTTGATTTTCACAATTGTTTCTTTATCTACAAATTAACATATTTGACTGATTTCTGAAAAATAAGGTATAACTGAAAGTTTCGCTTCGAATCACAGTAATTAACTACATTAATAAAATATTAAACATCTTTTTTTATTCATTCATTCATTAATTTTTTTCCAGCTTAGTCCCTTTATTAATCGCCACAGCGGAATGAACCGCCAACTTATCCAGTATATTTTTTACGCAGCGGATGCCCTTCCAACTGCAACCTAGTACTGGAAAACACTCATACACTCTCATTTACACACACTACGGACAATTTAGCTTACCCAATTCACCTATAGCGCATGGAAACCAAAGCACCCAGAGGAAACCCATGCAAACACAGGGAGAACATACAAACTCCACACAGAAATGCCAACTGGCTCAGCTGGGACTCAAACCAGAGACCTTGCTGTGAGGCGACAATCACTGAGCCACTGCGCCACCAACAACTTTTTTTATGTAATAATATTACTATTTTTATATTTTATATTTTATATTATTTATATTGTTCAAATAAAAGTAGCCTTTGTGAGTAGATAAAATGAATAGCATTTGAATAGCATACACTGAAGAACTGCTTCAATAAATAAATAAATAAATAAATAAATATATATATATATATGAATATGAGTAATATTACACAAGTAGTGCGATAAGGCTGTATTTTGGCACTGGTGGGAGGCGTGCGTTGGCTTGAGACTTTTTCACATCTGCAGCTGATGTCAGAACAGCAGAAACCGTTGCTTAAAAACACGTCACTTTAACGCTAGTATTTGAATGATTCTCTAGCGTAATGTCTAAAGTGGTGTTAAAACAGGTGATTTTGCTCACATTTTAAGATTATAAGGCTGAACGGCATGAAATGCCATCAGTCTACAGAGATTTCCCAGTATTTCTCTGTTGCAATCAAGATATCACAATAATTACCCCGAAAAAGCCAAAGCAAAGCAAACACTACCAGATTACTATGGTTTAAATACAGCACTACAACATACAAAAGAGAGAGATCGACTTACAATGTCACTTACCTGTTCTGTAAGGATTTGTTAAAATACGAAAAGAAAACAATGAGTTTTTCTCCCCTAAGGGCTTATTATGCGGTCTCTGTCGCCATCTTGTGGCGCAACCGTCTTTGCTCTGCTCAGTATGACAGGCTGAAGGCTGCCGACATGCTGAATCTCCGAAATTATAAATATTTAAGCATAAAGCAGTTATATAAGCACTATCCTTATAAATAAACTGCATAGATGCAATCTAAACAACAACATTCTCATTTAAAAAAGCCTCAAAAGTACATTATGTTGTCCAACTGTAGTAAGTTTGTTGATCTGCTGTCCCTTGATGTGGGCAGAGTTATACACAAGAGTGAAGAGGCTGTACGAGTGCTGATATTGCAGAATATTGCGAGGCTATCAGCCAATCAGATACGAGAGCCATACAATACTGTTGTATTATATATTTATGTATATATATATATATATACATACACATATACACATATACACATATATACATATATATATATACATACATATACACATATATACATACATATATATTTTTAGCTTAGCTTATCATAGATCATTGAATCGGATTAGACCATTAGCATCGCTCAAAAAAAAAAAAGTTATTATTTCTGGTTAATATCACACAACTGTAACACTGTGCTTATGTGTGAATGTGTGTGTGTGTTTGCAGGGAGACCAGAGCTGCAGACGCTCAGCTTTACTGAAGGATGACAATCTGCTGGACTTTTACTATGAGGACACAAAGACAGCGTACGACATGTTCCAGAGAGGACTGCGGATAGCAGGTCACGTTTCTCCTAGAAAAGCTTAAAAAAGCAGAGTCTGTGTTAATGCAAAGAAAACACTCGGGTGAAATCGGCTGAACCTCCATGAATACAGTGGGGTTTTTTGTTTACTTCAAGGCTTTCTGCAGATCAATTCAGCTTTTATCACATGGAGCTTCCTTCGGTGAATGGATTGTGCAATATTTTCTCGCTCGATTGCTTGTGTTTGAGGTTTCTTTGTGAAAAGGTTTCTTTGTGTTTTAAAAAAAAAGCAGATCTAGTAGTATGTATTGGGTTATGTACAGGATATCGCTTCACAGTAAACCCCTAAGGTGATCGAGATACGCTGCACGAATGCTGTAAAAATTATAAAAGTTATAAAGCTAAAATAGGCAGTAAAAATGCTTTATTTTTGAAGAAGAAAAATTATATATTTAAATTAAATAAGAATAATATAAATATAATATAAAGTTAAATTTAATATAAAGTTAAAGTTATTAGTCCTCAATATTACAATATTATTACAATATTATTAGCCCTCCTTTGATTTTATTTGTCAAATTTTTTCCAAATAATGTTTATCAGAGCAAGGAATTTTTCACAGGGGACATGGTTTACAGTAACAAAATGTATTAAGGTCCTAAATATTTTTAAATATGTTGATAAAAAAATGCTATTCACTAAAATAGCCACTTGTAAACTTGTAATTTATTAACCTATGCTTGAGACGGTCGCACCATAGGACAGTTTTGAGATTTGGCTCAAAATGTAAAAAAAAAAAAAAGAAAGAAAATAAATAAATAACACTGCAGTATTTATAACAAGATGTCCATAAAAAAACAATTGTTTAACTATTTACTGCATTTTAAATGATGACAATACTAGTTCTATTCATTTTTATCATGAAAATGACATGTCACATCAAACAATTTTATTTGTGCGGTTCAGGTGATGGCCCGTGTCTGGGCTTCAGGAAACCCAGAGAGCCCTATCAGTGGATCTCTTACACCGAGGTGAGGAAAACACATGCTATTACACATTTATTACTGTATAATAATTATGTAATGAGCTAGAGAAGTCCTCTTATGATTATGACAATGTCACAGGTGGCAGAGCGGGCACAGGTTCTGGGATCAGGATTACTGGCGAAGGGCTGCAAACCAAACCCACAGCAGTATGTGGGCATCTTTGCACAAAACAGACCAGAGGTACATCATACAACATATGGGGTTTCATTTATAAACATGACGTACACACAAAACAGGGTACAGCAAAATCAAAAACTGCACAGTGTGTCACTTTCCACACAAAATTGACGGGAGAATGTTCGCAGCTGTAAGTCAACTCTGAGTAAACATTCGTTCATTCATTTTCCTTGAGCTTAGTCTCTATTTTAGAGGTCACCACAGTGGAATGAACCACCAACTATTCTGGCATATGTTTTACGCAGCGGATGCCCTTCCAGCCGCAACCCAGTACTGGGAAACATCCATTCACACACACTTATACACTACGGCCAATTTAGCTCATCCAATTCACCTATAGCGCATGTGTTTGGACTGTGGGGGAAACCAGAGCACTATTTTAAAATAGTTTTCCATTGGCATGAAGCGTTTTGCATGGTGTTCATGCGCCCCATGAGCTTCTCTCGTTTCCCTGCTGCGTTTAGCATTTTGACGGAGAGCACTGTGCGCCTGCAGTTGGAAGTAGTGAACTTTGCAAAAAAAAAAAAATCTGGCTAAAACTTCACTTCAAGTAAAAGCTTTGAGTTACTATTTACTTTATATGCCAGCGTATTGACTAAGAGTAGTAATCCCAGAAAAATATTCTATTTTCTAAGTACAACCAAGTCGACACTTGGGAAAGCAATGTAGTTTATTGAAAAACTGACGCATGCCCACAGAAAGCCATGCCCACGGCGAGTCTGTTTATCTGATCATTAGGAAAACTTCAGTTAGAAATCCTAGCCAAGGGCTCACTCAAAGCAAAGGGCAAAGAAAGAAAGGTGATAAGAGTAAATCCCAAGACTGAATCTAAAATGGTCGTCACAATTTTTTGTATGTTAAAAAACTAATTCGACCTCAGGTTATGTGAATCGTATTGACACAATGCCTCCAAAACTTTAGTTAGATTTTTTTTTTTCATTTTCCACATAAATATTTATTCAGTTTTTATATTATTATTTATTCAATATAAAAAAAAAACAATATTTTACAATATTTGATGAATACGCATCTGACTTAGTGTGCAAGATTTGTCTATGTGACAATTTTTTTGGATATGAATACTTTGAAAGACCTTAAAGAGAAGCTAATATGCCCCTTTCTACAAGATTGTCCCTAGAGTGTGTATGTGAATTTTAAGCTCAAAATACTCTTTGAAGCTGCCCCTTTTAGGCTTTGATCTTAACTGTGCCATTTTGGTGACTGTCTCTTTAAATTCAAATGAGATTGTGCTCTTTTCAAAAGAGGGCGGAGCTACAAATGCCTATGTGTCAACATAGTGGCAGATTCAAAAACAAGACTAACATCCTATGCTGATGAGGGAGAGATGGTCACTAGTGGGCGGGGTTTTCCTCTTTTGATGACACGTACAACAGGAGAATGTCAATCAAAGTGTTTCTGCAGATCAAGTGTTTATCAAGTGTGATTGTAAGAAATTAAAATAATACATTTTTACCATTAGTAGCGGGTTGTATTCATACACTCTTACCACACAACTGTGATTAAACCCCTTATAAAAGTAATTTTTGCATAATAGGTGCCCTTTAAGCCGGTCATACGCCTTAAAAGAGCTTTATGTTCAGCAATACCTCTGGATTCTACTGTTTTGCTGTATTGTGTGTCTCCCTCTGCTGGCTGCAGTGGGTCATTGCAGAGCTGGCCTGCTACACCTTCTCCATGGCTCTGGTGCCGCTGTATGACACACTGGGGATTGAGGCCATGGTTCACATCCTTAACCTGGGTGAGTGACACACACACACAAGCTCCCAACTCTCCAAATAAATCTGTCATTTCTTAAATCTCAGTGTCTGGCGTCTTTCACAGCTGAGATCTCGATTGTGATCTGTGATAAGGAGGACAAAGCGGAGTCTCTGCTGAGGAATAAGGAGAAGGGAGTGACGCCCAGCCTGTCCTGCCTGGTGCTCTTTAACTCCTTCAGCACCGCCCTGCTGGACAGAGGGAGGAAGTGCGGCGTGGAGATCCTGCAGCTCTCACAGATTATGGTCAGACATTTGTTGATGCGTTTATTATTATTTGTTATATTCTTAGTGATTACATTTTAAACAGTTTAATCTATTAAAATAAGAGTTTGGTCATGTTTGGATATGCTGAGGAATAAAAATATAATACCTTTAAATTCATAGTTATTACAACAAAAAGATTTCAAAATAAAAAAGATTTTTTTTTTCTGTTTAATAATTTCCCCCAACATATTCATTTGGGTGTGCTCATTTTTAAACCATGATCTTTTGTTAGTTTTTTTTTAAAGATTAGTTTCAGTTTTGGCTTTGGTACTGACTAATCTAATGTATGCAGAAATATAATATTGTAAAGCTTCCTATAGAAAATATGAATTTAAGAGAGAGATTTTTGAGGGGTGTACTCGTATATGCGGAGCACTTAACACAAAATGTCAATGTAAAATGACTGAACCTTTTGTCTTCTATTTTCTAAATATGAAATTAAAAATAAGCAACAAGTACTGTATTGTATTAAATGTAAAATTGTGAAGTAGAAATTCTGAAAATATATTCTAAAAATAAATATACTTCAGTAATCTTTAGAAAAAGAAGAATATATATATATATATTTATTGAAGTCAGAATTATTAGCCCCCCTGTTTATTTCCCCCAATTATTATTTATTTCTTCCTCCTGGTGCTCCGGTTTCCCCCACAGTCCAAAGACATGCGGTACAGGTGAATTGGGTAGGCTAAATTGTCCGTAGTGTATGAGTGTGAATGAGTGTGTGTGGATGTTTCCCAGAAATGGGTTGCAGCTGGAAGGGCTTCTGCTGCATAAAAACAAATGCTGGATAAGTTGGCGGTTCATTCCACTGTGGCGACCCTAGATTAATAAAGGGACTAAGCTGAAAAGAAAATGAATGAATAATAATAACAATAATAATAATGGGTGACACATTAATACGTGTTTATAATTACATTGTTTGGGCGGCATGGTGGCTCAGTAAGTGGCACTGACGTCTTACAGCAAGAAGGTTGCTGGTTCGAGTCTGGGCTGGGTCAGTTGCCATTTCTGTGTGGAGTTTGCATGTTCTCCCCATGTTGGCGTGGGTTTCCTCCGGGTGCTCCGGTGTCCCCCACAGTCCAAACACATGCACTATAGGTGAATTGGATGAACTAAACTGGCTGTAGTGTATGAGTGTGCATGTGGAGTGTATGGGTGTTTCCCAGTACTGGGTTGCCGCTGTGTAAAACATTTGCAGGATAAGTTGGCGGTTCATTCCGCTGTAGCAACTCCTGATGAAAAAAGAACTAAATCAAAGGAAAATGAATGAATGAGTAATAATAATAATAATAATAATAATAATAATAATAGTAGTAGTAGTAGTAGTAGTAGTAGTAAAAGTAAAAAAAGTAATAATGCATTAACTTAAGAAGAAGGACTGAGACAGTATTTTACTCTGTGACTTTATACATTTGCTTTAAAATGAACACCAATAATGTTTCTTTACAACATCTTATAGCACAATTAAAATAATTCAAATGATAAAGGTTTGGGTAACACTTTATAATAACTACACACTATGAATCATTTATTAAGCATTAACATCTTGTGAATTCATTATCTGTTAAGCATTAACTCTACATTAATAAACGTTAGTAAACAGTTTTTAACTGCAGCTACAAATGCTGTATTGTTGACAACCACATTTATAATGTGTTTAATAATTGTACTTTTATACTTTGTGACTGGTTGATTTCTCATTACTAAATTAAGTATTGCATTATTTACAAACCATTTGCTTTTAAGAGCATTCAGAATGAAGTAGTAAATGATTAATAAACTATCCACATTAATATTTATGCATCTTATTACTCAGGTAGATAGTAATGGTTACTATGCATGTTAATAAATGGTTTATTAACTCAACTTTATGAAGTTTTGTGACCTAATCTAAAGTGAGTAATATTAATGATTAATAAATCCCTTATAAATGGCTTTTCTAAAAAGTAAAATCACTGTAAAGTTTAAACATTGCTGAATAAAGCTAGTGTCAAAATACGACATACAATTGGATGAAACAACAACAATATATTAATTTAACAATATAATAGGATGCAATGTTTAAACTTTACAGTAATTTTATTTTAGATAAGGTTGCAAAAATATTTTTTTTTATTTGATACAGTTTTATTTGTGTATTTTTAAACAAATAGAAATTAATAATGTCGTTTATGTTTTGGTTTTTTTTCTGTTTGGAATCTTACTGACCCTTTAATTGTCATTTATAAGGGATTTATAAAGCATAAATAGTCCTCACTTTAGGTCACAAAACTAGATGAAGTTGAGTTAATAAAGCATTTAATAACATACAAACTAACTATTAATATATGCCTAAATAATACGAGTTATAAATGTTAATTTGAATAGTTTATTAATCATTTACTAACTCATTCTGAATGATCTTAAAAAATGCCAACTATGATTAAATAACTGGTTTGTAAATAATGCAATACTTCATTTAGTAATGAAAAACAAATCATTAACAATGTATGAAAGTGCACATTATATAAGTTAAGAATACAGCATTAGTAAACAGCTTACTAACGTTTATTAATGTAGAGTTAATGCTTAACAGATAATGAATTCACTAGATGTGAATGCTTAATAATTGGTTCATAGTGTGTAGTTCTTATAAAGTGTTATCAAGGGTTGCTGTAAAGGTAGACGCTCAGGCCCGGATTAAGAATTCTGAGGCCCCTGGGCACAATGTCTTGTAGGGCCCCCTACAAGGCCGCACCCCTATAGTTGAATCAAAAAATAAGATTAATATAATATTTTTTAAAATAAAGTTAATCTATAATATTTTGCCCACATTTTTTAAATAAATGACATAGTACATATTTATAGTCAACAAAGATTTACCTGATTTTAAAAGCATTTAAAGCACACTTTGATAAAAAAAAATTGTAATATAACTAGTGGAAATTAATGGTTTTTAATATACTTGATTAAGTTCACTGAAGCAGTACTAAACATTTATATTTAAGGGTATTTTTTTATGTATAACTTCTACAAAGTTATAATGCATATGATTTGGATATAACACCTCTGCAATCCAGCTCTATGAATCAGAGTCTTCCATAATACACACACTGATTAATGATTCCTACTGTCTCCCTCGTGATGAAGAAGAATAGGCAAAAAGCACTTGATTATAAAGCTGAAAGTATCTGAAATCACACACACTGTACCAGTTCTCTGCTGTCTCTCTCCTCTTCAGGGGCTTTTTCTATCTCTCTCTCTCTGTCTCTCTCTCTCCATGAGGTCGGAGAATATGGGCGAAGCAGGTTGACTAACATTGTAAATACAGATTAATTATATTAAGAAGTCGCTAACATTTAACACCAGGTGGAAAATAACAGTTTTTAGAATATTTATTATTATTATTTTCCTTATTAAATACCTTGTGACTCATTTTATATATTTTATATACTTTATTTACATTTTTAAACAAAAACATTTCCTTTCTATTGAAAATAAATGTATTTCCAATCTGATATGTGATGGGGGAAAAAAGAAGAACGTGTTCATCAGACACTGGATTCGAACCGCGTTCATGATCGGTCGCCTCAAAACATGTTACCATGCTCTTTACGAGCTACGCCACACCCACCTGCTGTTTACTGCTTTCTTAAGTTATGTTGTCTCTGTTGATCAAACGGCGCTGGCGGGAAGCACTCAACTAGCTTATTCTAACGAGGTGCGCTATTTGCACTTAACCTAAATAGACACTCCATAATCAGCATTTTTCCCCCCCTCGGGCCCTTGGGCATGTGCCCATAATGCCCATTGGTTAATCCGGCCCTGCAGACGCTCCTGTGGGTTGATCTAAATCTGTGTTTGTGTGCTTCACAGGATCTGGGAAGAGAACATTTAAAGCCGCCTGTGGTAAGAGCTCCTTTTCATTTTCCTTCATTTATCTAAAGTTCTTTCAGCATGTTTATAGATATGAGTATTCATTTAATTGGTCTTTTGTTCATCTAGAGAAGTGTTTCCCAGCCCTGTTCTGGAAGGTACACCAACAGTACACGTTTTCAACCTCTCCCGAGTCAAACACACCTGAATCAACTCATCAAAACATTAGAAGAGACACCAAAACGGAAGTTAATGGGGTCAGAATAAGAGAGATATCCAAAATATGTACTGTTGGTGTGCATCCAGGAACAGGGTTGGGAAGCACTGCTCTAGATCTGCAGCACACACTGTTGTCACTCTAGTTGTTTTCTGTTTCATGGTGTCTTGATCTAGATTTTGAGTTGTATTTGTGTTGTTTGCTTGTTTTGTATCGGCTTTAGCCTCCTAAACCTCAAGATCTGGCTGTTGTGTGTTTCACCAGTGGGACAACAGGTACAGAGAGACTCACACTTTTGCGTTCATAGATTTTTATAGATTGTTTTTTGCAATCCCTTGGACCACAAAACTAATCATAAGAGTTATTATTCTGATATTGAGATTTATACATCACAGGAACAATATTTGGTCGAGAAACATTCATTCATTCATTTTCCTTCAGCTTAGTCCCTTATTTATCAGGGGTCGCCACAGTGGAATGAACCGCTAACTATTCCAGCATATGTTTTACGCAGCGGATGCCCTTCCGGCTGCAACCCAGTACTGGGAAATACCAATACACACTCATTCACACATACACACACACTCATTCATTCATTCATTCATTCATTCATTCATTCATTTTCTTTTCGGCTTAGTCCCTTATTTATTAAAGGCCGCCACAGTGGAATGAACCGTCAACTATTTCAGCATATGTTTTACACAGTGGATGCCCTTCCAGCTGCAACCCAGACACACACACACACACACACACACACTCATACATTCATTCATTTTCTTTTCGGCTTAGTCCCTTATTTTTCAGGGATCACCACAGCAGAATGAACTAACAACTATTCCGGCATATGTTCCCTTCCAGCCGCAACCCAGTACTGGGAAACACCCATACACACTCATATTCACACACACACTCATACATTCATTCATTCATTATTTTTCTTTTCGGCTCAGCTCCTTATTTATCTGGGGTCACCACAGCAGAATGAACCAACAACTATTTCGGCATATGTTTTACATAGCGGATGCGCTTTCAGCCACAACCAAGTACAGGGAAACACCCATACACCCTCACATCCACACACACACATACATTCATTTATTTTATTTTCGGCTTAGTCCCTTATTTTTCAAGGGTCACCACAGCAGAATGAACCAACAACTATTCTGGCATATGTTTTACATAGCGGATGCCCTTCCAGCCACAACCAATTACAGGGAAACACCCATACACCCTCACATTCACACACACACACACACACACACACACACACACACACACACTCATACATTCATTCATTCATTTTCTTTTTGGCTTAGTCCCTTATTTTCAGGGATCACCACAGCAGAATGAACCAACAGCTATTCCGGCATATGTTCCCTTCCAGCTGTAACCCAGTACTGGGAAACACCCATACACACTCACATTCACACACACACTCATCATTCATTCATTCATTATATTTCTTTTCGGCTCAGCCCCTTATTTATCTGGGGTCGCCACAGCAATCTGAACCAACAACTATTCTGGCATATGTTTTACATAGCG
>CAIGQZ010000348.1:1413121-1427934 GCA_903798205.1 Danio tinwini | reverse complement strand
CACACACACACACACACACACACACACACACACACACACACACCAACACACACACACACACACACACACACACACACACACACACACACACACACACACACACACACACACACACACCAACACACACACACACACACACCAACCCTCATACATTCATTCATTTTCTTTTCAGCTTAGTCCCTTATTTTTTAGGGGTCACCACATCAGAATAAACCAACAACTATTCCGCCATATGTTCCCTTCCAGCCGCAACCCAGTACTGTGAACACCCATACACACTCGCATTCACACACACACACTCATACACTACGGCCAATTTAGCTCATCCAATTCACCTATAGTGCATGTGTTTGGACTGTGGGAGAAACCGAAGCACCCGGAGGAAACCCACGCCAACATGGGGAGAACATGCAAACTCCACACAGAAATGCCAGCTGACCCAGCCGAGACTCGAACCAGCAACCTTCTTGCTGTGAGGCGACAGTGCTAACCACTGAGCCACCTGTAGAATAATCAATAAAATTGAAACCATTGAATATCATAGCATGTCTATGGTGTTTATTACAGATGTGTTTGTTTTGTGATGTAGGAAAGCCTAAAGGAGCCATGATAACTCACGGCAACATCGCCTCCAACACCTCCTCGGTCATCAAGATCCTGGAGGTGAGTTCAGAGAGCTCTCAAATCTGCTTTCTTTCCTAACATTTCCCCTTCTAATCCTCATCTCTTTCATCTTATCTTCTGTCCTGTTCCTCTTCCTTCTGTTTCTTCTTTTAATAGAGACCCTTGTGTTTCCCATAAGACCTCTTTCTCTTTCAAGTCCAAGCTCTTTGTTGCTCTTTACTGCGGGTTGTGTGGTAAAACGACCACAATATTGTTCTCTTGGTTAACAAAAATAGATGTTAATGGTAATATTAGTTAATACGTTTACTACATGTACAAACAATACATTTATTACAGTATCTGTTCATGTTAGTTAATGAAAATACAGTTGTTCATTGTTAGTTCATTGTGCATTCACTTATTTTGGATTTGGATTTTAATAATGCATTAGTAAGTGTTGAATTGTGATTAATAAATGCTGTACAAGTATTGTTCATTATTAGTTCATGTGAGTAAACATATTTACTAATGAAACCTTATTGTAAAGTGTGACCATGTTAACAATACATACTACGCATAGGAAAGACTAAATAATTACCTAAAAAATGTCCCAACACAGATTAATTAAGTTTATAAGTGGATTGAACATAAAATATTTAAGTTGTCCAAGAATTGTGTTGCTTCAACTCATTTTAAATAAGCAGTTTGAACAAGCAGCAAATTATATTTTTGAGTGTGTATTAGTTTGGCTAAAAATTTGGCTGTTTTTAATCCTGTTAATGTATTTTTTTTTTCACACACACACCAGGGCTTCTTCGTGATCCGTCAAGAGGATGTGTCCATCTCTTATCTGCCGCTCGCTCACATGTTTGAGCGCATGATCCAGGTAAGCGTTGTTAATATCTAATAATTCAGTCTGACTCATCATCATTATCACAGTGTTAGTTTATGTAACCGAATTGATTTCTACATGTGCTTTTTTTAACATCAACAATGTATAAAGTAACATTAACAAACGTGAATAACCCATATGTTTAATATTACAAGTCTAAATTTAGAATTCAAAATGAGTTCACCAAAGCTACATTACAAATAGAATACAAATATTATGGGTCATTCGTAGGCCCACACGGAATCTGGGTTTTTTTTTTGCAGATTTTTAGCCCATCGTTAAATCTATGTATTTACTTGTGTAAATGTATATTTATATCATGCGTTGATTTTTTATTATTTAATTAGGACAGTAAGGTCTGACTTTGCTTAGACAAGTCAAGTTCTGATGTATTCTAGTTAATGGGGGTTGCCTTAAAGGGCACCTATGGTGAAAAATCTACTTTTCAAGCTGTTTGGATAGACATATGTGCAGGTTTAGTGTATAGACCGTCATATTGGGGTGATATAAACACACTCAATTTAACAACATAAAAACGGTGGACCAATTGGAGCTGTTTTGAGATCGACCGCAACTTGACGTAGGAGTGCGGTCCCCCCCCCACTAATATTGATTGACAGGTGTGCATTACCATCTCCTCAGTATGTTGTTTCACGTCGCCATTTTCAGCGTGCGAGTCAAAACGACGTCACCAAAGAAACACTCTGCTTTATTTTTAGATGGAAGGCTCATTGGGCTCAACATTCA
Organism: Danio tinwini; assembly: GCA_903798205.1. Classification (NCBI taxonomy): domain Eukaryota; kingdom Metazoa; phylum Chordata; class Actinopteri; order Cypriniformes; family Danionidae; genus Danio; species Danio tinwini. The sequence continues at coordinate 1,425,692 of CAIGQZ010000348.1, read as the reverse complement.
CCACGTTATCGCTCTCCTCCACGCCAGTGTTTGTGAGTTTTGGTGTGTTTGCATACATGTGTACTTTTCATTGTGTCTTCCTTAAACTTCAGAGGTTTGCATTTCCCGCGGTCACAGAAGCTCCCTGTCATCTTAACTAGGTGCAGCTGGAAAGTGCGAGTGCGCTGCCTCACGTGCTCGTCCCTCCATTGGAAATAACGAACTAACGACGCGCAGCGCCATGCATTTCGCGTTGTCGTGGGTGAAAGTGACGACCGTGGCGTTTGCTCACTATTCTGCCGCCTAGGTCACCTCTATGGACGCGCTGCGCTGCTCAGGACACTGTTCATATTTCTGCCGTGCCACAGAGCGTAATCGGAATAGTTTCATTTTAAATAACATGCGAATGTGCGCGTCTAGTGTGCCGCGTCGTGGCTCTGAGCGACACATCCATTGTATGACGCCCTTTAGTTATAGCCTCAAGCAGGTCCTACACCAGAAGCGCCGCTCGGCGTCACTCAGCATCGCGCCACGCAGCGGCATGCATTTCTGAATTCTAAACATACGTTTCTATCGGGTGACACACACCGGCGCTGCAAGTGTGCGATACTTTCAACTGTCATGTGCGCGCCGTGTCGCGGTGCATCCGGTGTGTGATGCCCTTCAGTCACAGTTAATTCACTGTGCTTTATTAGTCTCGGTAGGCTACAAGTTCGGAGCTTTAAACTAGCACACAGCTGGCTATAAAACTATACAAAGACACATGATTTTGTACTCTGTGCTTGGTCTGTGTCTGAGTCCTACATGTACATCTGAATGCTGTTACTCATGTTGCTTCTCTCTGTCTGCCTGTCTATTGCAATACACACAGCGGGGAAGCTCTTGGCTCCGCCCACTTGTTAAGTTGGGTGGGAAGTCGAAACTAGTTTTCATGTAAAGCAACACACCCCTAAAACAGCAAACTGTGTACACGCCCCCAAAATAACACATCATAATAAAAAAATCTGAATTGTGTTTTAAACTGAACCTAAACTGGCACACTCAGAAGAACTATAATATTAATATTACATCTTAAAAAAGGGGTAAAATAGGTGCCCTTTAAGGCAAATTCCACTATTGTTATTCTCCATACTTATTATTTGTAATTTTTATTCTTCTTCCACACAAATTTCGGCGCGTAACTCGGCCTGCAGCTTTTGTCCCAGACCCTTGAAAGTGGTGTCAAATCGTCTGGATTTATCGGGAATGGTGTGCTATGACTTTTATAAGGGGTGGGGGGTTTTTTGGCCCTGCAGGCCCACCAAAAATCCCATTGACGTAACATTGAGATGACGTTTGACGCAGTATAGCGCCAAGTGTGAATTTCATAGAAATATGGGATTCACAACACCTGGAGAGGTTACCAGCCTGTGTAAGACCATACCCCACAAGGGGGTAAACCACTCAGAACACCCTAGCAACCGCCTAGCAACACCTTAGCAATCACTCAGAACACCCTAGCAACCGCCTAGCAACACAGTAACAACCACCTAGCAACCACTTAGAACACCCTAGCAACCGATTAAAATGCATTGTACACCATCGATTTGCCACGCAAACCCCTCTCACATTTTCTTTAGGAAATGTACAATTCTAGTTCTCTATATTGTAGTGGTGTATTACAAATCTCACCATTCGAATAACACTATGGTTTTTGGGTCATGGATCGGACCATTTTTTGGATCAGCAAAAAAGCGAGGAGTCAAATGTCATTTGGTTTCCATTTGTACAAAAATATTACTGCAAAAACCATTGGTTTAACAAGCACGACTTAGAACCTGTAATGTTAATAAAAATAAAAATCAAGAAAGAACCAGCTGACAAGAAGGAAAATATTCAATATGAAAAATCTTTATTACTGTTGCTGATAATGCTAAATATAGAAATCTGACATCTTGTACAGCAGATCATGTTTATTTTCAATGAATGATTCAACAATTCACACATAAAACTCCATGTTTCATTACAGGTGGATCATTTTGATGGTTGTTTGATGTTGCCACCTATTGGTTACACAATGTAATTGCTACAACATTCACCAGCGTCAAGTTCCATTAAACGGTGATTTTCGTCTTTACCATAAACATCACTGTTTATATCTGAACTATAAACTGTTCTCCCAGTACTTCTGTGTCATTTAATTGTTTGTAACTCTGTTAAAACTGAATCTCTCTCGATCAAACGCAGATTTGAATGCAGCGCTATGAAGGATTAATAAACATATGCTAATCATTATCATTTATCATTCATGTAGTTTGAATTGAGATCGCGATCTTTTAATGTTTATTTGTGCAGCTTTACACTAAATGCATTAATGCAGGCTAAACAAGACAGAAAGCATCTTTGATTAATAACCTAAGAAAGCCTTTAGGTCCAACCACAGCTTTTTCTGTCATCATTATATTTTACAGGGAAGCCAAAATGTTTTCATGCACGTTATTTAAATGAGGCGGTGGGCGATCTCTCTGCAATTGTTAGAAATGTTGGATCAATCTACGAGTTAAAAAAAAGTTATTAATCCGTTGGTCACTGAACTGTGGGTCGTAATCGCTACGGATCATAGATCAACCGTGATCCGTTACACCCCTACTATATTGTATCTCTTTCTCTCTCCCTCAGGAACTCATGTTATCTTGATGTTTTGTCAACGTTTGGACAATGTTTTCCTCTTTCTCTCTTCCTCAGGTGTCGATGTTTTGTCACGGGGCGAGGGTTGGTTTTTACCAGGGTGATATTTCTCTGCTGATGGATGACATAAAGACTCTGAAGCCCACTTTTTTCCCTGTGGTCCCTCGATTACTCAACCGCATCTACGACAAAGTCTGTGCTACACATCAATGTTTGAAAGATTGAGTGTTGAGTCTCTGTGTTAAAGTGGTGGATGTTATGAACGTGTGTGTAGATTCTGGGCTCGGTTACGTCCCCGCTGAAAAGAGTCATCCTTCATTACGCCGTCAGGAGAAAGCAGGCAGAATTAAGCAGTGGAGTCGTTAGGAACAACAGCCTGTGGGACAGACTTATCTTCAATAAGATACAGGTATAAGACTCATAAGATATATATATATATATATACAGTTGAAGTCAAAATTATTAGCTCCCCGTGATATATATTATGTTCTTTTTTAAATATTTCCCAAATGATGTATAACAGAGCAAGGAGTTTTTCACAGTATCTCCTATATATATTTTTTTCTCCTGGAGAAAGTCTTATTTGTTTTATTTCGGCTACAATTTTTAAATTACCATTTTAAGGTCAATATTATTAAAGCTCTTAAGCAATATTTTCATTTGATTGTCTACAGAACAAACCATCGTTATACAATGACTTGCCTAATTAAACACAGGAAGTGCTAATTTGTGATAATAAAATTTTTTTAAAGTGATAATTTAATATATATTTTTATTTTATTATTAAAATATTGCATTATTTCATATGTATGTACATATTTTGATTATCTTATTTGTAAAAATATTATATTATTTTATTGTTTAAATATTACATTTTTATTCATTTAATTTTTTAATTATTGTATTATTTTATTTATTATTTATTTGATATATATTTAGAAATTTATTTTAATTTTTTTTATTATTTTATTTATTATTATTATTTTTATATATAAATTGTTTTAATTATTTAAATACTTAAATATTGTATTATTTATTGTATTTGTTATTTGTATTTAATTATTTGTAATAAATTATTTGTATTATTTAATACAAATTTTTATTCATTTTTTTATTTTATTTTTAAAATATTGTATTATTTTATTTTTTATTTATAATTTTTTATTATTATTTTATATATATATATATATATATATAAATTGTTTTGATACTTTTATTATTAAAATATTGTTTTATTTAAATTTTTTTTATAATTTTTTTATTAATTTTTATTTATTTTATTTTTTAAATATTGTATTTTATTTCTTTTTATTTTTTTTATATATACTTTTTTATTTTATTTATTTTATTATTTATTTATACATTTTTGTTGAGAGAGAACAGGTTTCTACAGGTGGTTTGTCAGGTTCACTCACTTGTGTGAAGCACATTGCATAAATGCATGGTGTTTTTATTCATTTATTTATTTTTATTTTTTATATGAACACGTCTGGTGCAAATGTGCAAAACTGGTGCAGTATCAGTCTATGTGTCAGGGAGATGAAAGAGTGTGTTTTCTACAGGTGTTTTCCCCAATGATGTTTAATAGAGCAAGATATTTTTCACAGCATTCATTCATTCATTCATTATCTTGTCAACTTAGTCCCTTTATTAATCTGGGGTCGCCACAGCGGAATGAACCGCCAACTTATCCAGCACGATTTAACGCAGCGGATGCCCTTCCAGCCGCAACCCATCTCTGGGAAACATACACACACTTATACACCACAGACAATTTAGCCTACTCAATTCACCTGTACCGCATGTTTTTGGACTGTGGGGGAAACCGGAGCACACAGAGGAAACCCACGCAAACGCAGGGAGAACATGCAAACTCCACACAGAAACGCCAACTGACCCAGCCCAGCCGAAGTTCCAACCTGCGACACAGCTACGTTCTTGCTGTGAGGCGACAGCACTACCTACTGCACCACTCTGTCACCCTTTTTCACAGTATTTTCTATAATATTTTTTCTTCTAGAGAAAGTCTTATTTGTTTTATTTCGGCTAGAATAAAAGCAGTTTTAAATTTTTTAAAAAACATTTTAAGGTCAAAATTAATAGCCCCTCAAGCAATATTTGTTTTTGATTGTCTACAGAACAAACCACTGTTTTACCATGACTTGTCTAATTACCCTAATTAAGTCTTTAAATGTCACTTTAAGCTGAATACTAGCATCTTGTAAAATATCTAGTCAAATATTATGTCCTTTTAATCATGGCAAGATAAAATAAATCAGTCATTAGAAATGAGTTATTAAAATGTGTTATAATAATCCTACAGAAACCCTGTAATAGGACCACTTTAGAGACTCTCTTCCTATAAATTGTGTTTCTGAAAGAGGAAAGAAAAGTCAATCTGGCTTCAAATGTGTTATATTTGTGACAATGTTTTTGTGAAGCAAAATACTGTCCATTCATTAATTTCTTTTGTTATTCATATAGGCTAGTCTGGGTGGAAATCTGCGCTTCATCCTCACCGCATCTGCACCAATCTCTCCTGCTGTGCTGTCCTTCCTCAGAGCCACCCTGGGCTGTCTGGTCAGAGTCTATACTTTTGCATTTACATTCCATTTAGTCATTTAGCAGATGCTTTTGTCACAAGTGACTTAGAATTGAGGAGGCATTCAGCTATATTTATTTTATTAAAAAATATTGCATTAATATTATTAGTATTTTTTATATTAAAATATTTAATTATTTTATTTATCATTTAATTTTGTTAATATTTTTTATTTTATTATGAATATAATAAAATGTTTGATTTATTAATTATTAATATACCATTTTATTATTTTATTATACAAATTATTATTATTTATTTTTATATATATTTATAATTTTTTTATTTTATTTATCATTTATTTTTATAAATTATTTTCATTTATTTATTTTATTATTAAACTATTATTATTATTATTATTATTGTTATTTATTAGTTTATTTTGTTATTCAAATATATATATATATATATATATATTTTATTTTGTATTTATTATTTTTTTATAAATTTTTATTTTATTATTAAAATATTTGGTTACTTTATTATTTATTTTTATATATTACATTTTCATATATTCATTTTATTATTCAAATCTTTATTATTTTATTTATTATTTTATTAATTATTTTGTTTTTAATATTTTTTTGTGTTTTATTTTATTATTAAAATTAATTAATAAATTTTTAATATTTAAATTTTTTTATTTTATTAAACACATTTTATTACTTTATTATTTATATTTAATAATTATTTTTATTTATTTATTTTATTATTTTATCATAACATGTTTTTTTATTATTTAATTATTTATTTAAAATATTTCATTGTTCTATTTATTTTTTACTTATTTTTTTATTTTTTAATATTAATATTTATTTATTTTATTTTATTATTACATTGTATTATAAAACATTTTATTACTTTATTTATTTTTATTTTTATATAGTACATATATTTTGTTTTTATTTCATTATTTTATTTATCTATTTTATTACTTTGTTATTAAAATATTTTATTATTGTTTATTTATTTAATATTTTTTAAGAGGGATGAGTATTTCTACAGGTGGTTTGTCAAGCCCTCTCACCTGTGTGAGGCACACTCTATCTATTAACATTGGTGGTAATAGTGCATTAACATAACAAAAAAATTATGTTGACTAATGGATTCATTAATGTATTTTTTTTTCAATTTAAAGTATTCAAATAGATAATTTTATAAATGTTCTGGTGAATCTGTGATGCTTTCTCCAGTCATAATGACAGGGTTTATTGAATACTGTTTCAGATTTTTGAAGGTTATGGGCAGACGGAGTGCACAGCAGGATGTACCTTCTCTATGCCTGGTGACTGGAGTGCAGGTTTGTGTTCAAGGGTCCACAGTTGAAGTCAAAATGATTCGCCCTCCTGTGATTTTTCTTTTTTTTTTGTTTTCCTTTTTCAAATATTTCCCAAATCATGTTTAACAGATTCAGGAATTTTTCACAATATTTCCTATAATATTTTTTCTTCTGCAGAATTTGTTTTATTTCGGCTACAATAAAAGCCATTTACACGGATCATTTGAAGCAGCATTTAAACTGCAGTTTAGAAGTTCATTATATAGATAAAAGTACTGTAATCCTTTAAAACCCTGCTAATGTTTCACAGTGTAGAGTTGAGTGATTAATAATGCTGGGTGTGATCATGCCAGGAGTATTTATTTCTGCTATGTGTTTCAGGTCATGTTGGCGCTCCCTTACCCTGCGCTATGGTGAAGCTAACTGATATTCCTGATATGAACTACTATGCCAAGAATGGAGAAGGAGAGGTCAGTATTTGAGCACAGTGTTTCTGACAGTATTTTTTTTTCTTATGTATTCTACGGTGGCCCATAGAGCTTAATGTGCTGCAACAAAAGAAAGCGCATCCAATTACAAAAAACACCAGCAAGTTAAGAAAAGATCAGTTTGACAGAATACATGTTGCAAATCCTCACAACACAAACACATTAAGATAATGCGCTGCATTTTCTCACAGCGAAATTTTTTTTAGAAAACGTGCTGCATTTTCTAGCAACACATGCAAATAGCTAGTGATGTGGTGTTGTTCACCGAGGCTTCGAAGCATGTATCAAAAAAAAAACACCTCCCCCAACAGCATGGGAGGATATTGCCACAGGCCTTGGTGGATGAAAAGTAAAAATAAAACTATTTATATAGACAGATAGGTAACCAGATGCGTGTTGCTTCTGCTCTCCATACGCGCGCGTGTGGTTTGAAACAGGCGTGACTCTAAACTAAAAATCTCACAGCCCAAAAGGAGAGTTTGGGATTGGATCAGCTCAACATCAATAAAGAAAAGAACCAATGGGCTGTAGATTTTGTCACATGGGCCGGTCTGTCCAAAAAAAAAAAATCTTACTTTCAAGCCGAAGTCACACTAGAGTTTGAGCTTGCAAAATTCTGTCGTACGGCGCTGCGAAAAGGGGCGGTATCAAACAAGATGAATAGACATTAAAAAAAGCGAGCGATTGCTCCATGTTTTAAATTTCTGTTCAGAGAGGTCATGTTTTGATCTTGGATTGGTCTCACGCAGTAAAGTGATACGATTTCGCAGGTCAGAGTTCACCAAGCTTGAACTTTGCACCGCAGCAACCTGCGAAACTCCGACGCATTTCCGGTCTGACGCATTCGCGTGTGTATGAATGGAAGTCTATGGGGAGAAAAGCCCAGTGTGACCGCAGCTTCAGAGCGTCACAGAGCATCGTCAATTAATCAGGCTGAAAAAAAAAACGACAGGCTGCTAAGCGTTTTATGGGCCGATCAGTTCATAAGAAGATGATCAGCCCAGCCCAAAAAGTATGTTGACCCAGCGGGAAACTGCCCGGTCTGCCAGATGGCCAGTCCGCCCCTGTATAACAGGGGTCATCAACTATATTTGTCAGAGGGCCAGAGTTTTATTAGACAGTTTCCTTGGGGGCCGGACCCCCAAGTAGAAAATCAAATACACAATCTCATTTTGGCTTAACATTATGTTTAATGTTTACACTTTTTCAATTTCATTACAAAACTGAAGGCATTTGATTCAGGCTCCCATCACCTATACCACAGTCAACCACAAGGAGTGATATTTATTTTTGCCTCAACTCAATTGGGCTAAGGCCCCGTTTACACTAGTACGGTTTAGTTTTAAAACAGCGTTTTTGAATGAAAACGATCCGCGTCCACACTAGCGTTTTACCCAGCGTCTCCGAACAGCTCTCCGTCTACACTAAAACGGTGAAGACGCACATCACGTGACCATACACGCACTCTCTGGCATGCACTGCCATACCCATATGAGAGCTGTCCTCGTCGGATTGTTCATCACGGATCTTCCGCTGGATCTAATCTCACTATATTTGTTAAATATGATATTTAATTAATCTTGTTGTCTATATCTAATGACATATTCCCCGAATTTGGTCTTTTGAATCTATTACTTGTGCTCAGGTAACGTGTTTTGGCTGAGCGCAAAGTTAGGTTAATTTTCTAATTAATGTAACCGCGGACACTGATTCTGCACATCTGACTGATTGCTTGCCTTTATTTTCTTTATTGTATAAACTTATTGTGCGTTATACTTTTATAATGGTCATTATTAATTATTAAAACTGATATTCAATGAAAGAGAGGGTATGTTTCGTATTTTCAATGAAAATAAAAGGAGGCAGTAATGTTATAGGCTCCGTTTTGTTATAAATATGCATGAAGATGACGCTCATATTATGCAGCCACCTGACGTCTCAACATTTTTGATGTCTGAAGTTGCTAATAATATCAAAATGAAAATAGGCAGTTCCTCACATCATGTTTTCATTTTATTGTTAAGATAGTGAAACAGCGTAGCCAGGGTGATGTGAATGACTTTATAAAATACACACTCGGGAGTTTGTTTTCCTTATCAATTTGCGAAGTCTGAACTTACAAGGAGAGGATGAAGACTGAACTGTGTATAGGCTACTTAATATTGAGGGAAATATTCAATCAGAGAGGCGAATGTCTGCAGCCCTGCCTCCATTTTCAGATGTCTCTGTTTTCCCACATCTACACTGAGATGGAGCAGCAGCGTTTTAGAATGAAAACGGCCTCTTCAGCGTTTCCAAAACGCTCCGTTTTCGGGCCTCGAAAACTCCGGCGTAGTGTGGACGGATGGCGTAACCATAGCAAAACTTATGTGTTTTAAAACTAAAGCGTATTAGTGTAAACGGGGCCTAAGTCAACAAGGGGAAATGAAACTTTAGCCATTGATTAAGCACTGTGAGTAGCACGTTTCAACATTGTCATTTGAATTCAAGCCCACTTAACATTCATTTGATGGGCGAACATTATTTGTGACCTGTTTTGTTCTGGTACCAGGTTATTTATGTACCATGCTAGGTTGTGCCAGATTGTTTTTCCTCCTTTTTTTAGTCCTGAGGCAGACATCCCAAGTCTCCCGGAAGTTCTGTGAGTCTCCCGCAAATGCATAGAGACTCCTGAATGCCTGCAAACGAATGATAATCTCCCAGAAATCGCGCATCTTCCTCCCGCTCCTCAAAAAGTTAGCGCACCTCTCAACATCGCATCGCTCCTTGCTCTTCATCACACACACGTCGCGCGCACTCCGCCTACACCCCACCCGGTCTTCACTTACTCTAAAACCTGTTTGAAACAATAAATGCTTAACGAGTCTGTCCTCATTTCGAAGTGTAGCCTGACAAGAGACTCAGTTGTTGTTATTTTTAGTTGCTTTAATAGTGTGGACCACTATTTTCTTTTTGATCCTCACAATTTTGGAATCCAGTCGCGAGCCGGATTGAACTGCTCAGCGGGCCGGATTTAGCCCGCAGGCCGCCAGGTGATGATCAGTGCTGTATAACATGTAAAACGGGATCATGTCAGGAACATTCAAAAAGCAACTCATGTAAACACCTTAATCATACTGTTGTCATTCAGATTAAGGCAAATAATTTGATTACTGATGTCTATGTAAACATAGTCACAGTACCTATATTACTTGTGAACATGCAGACTCCTGCTGTGGGATATTTAGGAGTCAGGCGATTTAAAGTACTCATGAATTCAAAACTAAACATATTGACTTTGTTAGCTCACATTGCTAGTTTTGTGGTGAACAATTCATCTGTGCATGTCTTTAAGAAAAACTAAATAGTTTGTTCTTGTAATATTTAATTGAAATGCACTTACAGGTTGTTATCAGTTAAATTCTTACATTAGGTCTTTCTGAGGTATTGGGCGTGGCTAACATACTTAACCACGCCCCTCCAGCTGTCAGCTTTGACGACAAACAGAAATGGTGAGCAGGAGGAGTCTGTTGGGTTGTAATAACTCTCCTCAAACCCTTTCCTCAATCTTTCTGAATGAACTTTAATACATCCAATCAGCTCGCAGTAGAACAAACAAGCCACGCCCACTGTTTTCTCATTTAATAATCTGTTTCTCTAGGAACTGCGTCACAATATGAAACAAAACAAACAAACAGTCGCAGCTTCTGGTTCATGCGCACTTTAAATGAGTAGATTTTCTTGTATCGTTGAAGACCTTGCTTGTGTGTGTGTGTGTGTCAGATCTGCATCAGGGGTCACAGTGTTTTTCGGGGGTATCTGAAGGATGAGGAGAGGACAGCAGAAGCTCTGGACACTGACGGATGGCTTCACACTGGAGACGTGGGACAATGGCTGCCTGTGAGACTTTATAACACTGAACATTCACAACACTGACATTCTGAAATGTAATGCACAATCAAGCAAATCCTTAATTTTTTTTTGAACAGCTTGCAATTTTGCCTTATTTTTGTGCATTTTTCTTGCACAACCTTCTTGACCGGAGAGTCAAAAAAAAACATAATCAGAATGCATACACATTAGGGCTGAACAATATATTGTTTGAGCATCGATATCGCAATATGTGTATCTGCAATAGTCACATCACTGAATTAGATTATTTATTAAAGATATTATTATTATTATTTTTAAATTATTTATACAATGATGACCATGTTATTTTACATTTGATTGTTAAATTTCTGTACTTGAATACTGTTAGACTCCACAGAAAACCATAAAGTAGTTTATTTATTTTTGCTTGTAATTTATTATAATGTATGCAGATGAACTGCACAGAAAAAGACTTGATCATCCCAGTTGGCCTAAAGTAATGACATCTTTCCAAATAGAGCTATTCAAAACATCTGCTGAAATTATATTCATATCGCAATATGTATTGCAGCAAAACAAAATATCGCAAATATCGTCAGATTTTTCCAACATCGTGCAACCCTAACACAAATTCACTGATGCATATTTAGGATACATCTTAACATGATCAAATAATGTCATAAGCAAATATAGAGCAAGTCTTGAGTCCTGAAAATCACATCAGAATTGATGCTAATATTGGTCAGTTTAAATATGCCACCAGATTATTATTAGTTGATCATTGGTATCATAGTTTTCATTTAGTTTTAGTGATGCATTACAGTCTCTGAAACAATAAAACATAAAATAACCAAACAAATATACAATTGAAGTCAGAATTAGTCCCTCTGAATTATTAGCGCCCTGTTTATTTTTTTCCCCTATTTCTGTTTTTAACGGAGAGATTTTTTCAACACATTTCTAAACATAATAGTTTTAAGAACTCATCTCTAATAACTGATTTATTTTATCTTTGCCATGATGACAGTAAACAATATTTGACTATATATTCTTCAAGACACTTCTATGCAGCTTAAAGTGACATTTAAAGGGTTAACTAGGTTAATTAGGTTAACTAGGCAGGTTAGGGTAATTAGGCAAGTCATTGTATAATGATGGTTTGTTCTGTAGACAGTCGAAAAAATATACAGCTTAAAGGAGCTAATAATATTGACCTTAAAATGGTTTAAAAAAAATAAAAAAACTGCTTTTATTCTAGCCAAAAGAAAACAATATTATCAGCGATACTGTGAAAATGTCCTTGCTCTTTTAAACATAATATGGGAAATATTTAAAGAAGAAGAAAAAATTCAAAGGGGGTCTAATAATTCTGACTTCAACTGTATATAGCCATACAAAAAAAAGTATATTTAAAAATATATATTATATATAACGTAATTATTTATTATTTTTTTATGCCTATGTATAGTTGTTGGTAATTTTATGTTTTATTGTTATATTGATGTTGTTATATTTGTATTTTTCTTTTTTTTAATTTATGTTTTGTTATAAATACATGTATATATGTACAGTTGAAGTCAGAATTATTAGCCCCCCTAATTTATTAGACCCCCTGTTTATCCCCCTCACCAAAAAATATAAAATAATTATGTTCAATGGAGAGAACACATTTCTAAACATAATAGTTTTAATAACTCATTTCTA